>BQNB010169012.1:0-11207 GCA_026074375.1 Tanacetum coccineum
TGGATTGGTTAGTCTAGAACGATGCCATTATTGTGTGTGGTAAGAAAGGTGTACATGTACCTTACAGGAACAAGACGTTGGTGGTTGAGGGCGACAAGGGCGCGTCCTAACTAAAGGTCATATCTTGTATTAAAGCCCGCAAGTACATTGAAAGAGGATGCCATTTGTTTTTGGTGCATGTGACTGAGAAGAAATTGAAAGAGAAGCGTATTGAAAATGTGCCTGTGATTCGTGACTTTCCTGAGGTGTTTCCTGATGATTTACCGGGACTTCCACCACCTCGGCAAGTAGAGTTCCAAATTGATTTAGTGTCGGGGGCTGCACCTGTTACACGCGCACCGTATCGTCTAGCGCCATCGCAAATGAAAGAGTTGTCTGGGCAACTGCAAGAGTTAACAGAGAAAGGATTTATTCGCCCGAGTTCATCCCCATGGGGAGCTTCGGTGTTATTTGTGAAGAATAAGGACAAATCCTTTTGTATGTGTATAGATTACCGTGAGCTGAACAAGTTGACAATCAAGAATCGTTATCCTCTTTCGAGAATCGACGATTTATTTGATCAGTTGCAAGGCTCAAGTGTGTACTCGAAGATTGATTTACGATCCGGTTATCATCAACTTCGTATTCGAGTGGAGGACATTCCGATCACTGCTTTTAGGACGCGGTATGGTCACTATGAATTTCAAGTGATGTTGTTCGATTTGACCAACGCACCGACAGTGTTTATGGACTTAATGAATCGAGTATGCAAACTGTACCTCGATAAGTTCGTAGTTGTGTTTATTGATGACATCCTGATTTATACAAAGAGCGAAGAAGAACATGAAGAACACCTGAAGGTCATCCTGTAACTACTTAAGAAGGAGCAATTATACGCCAAGTTTACGAAGTGTGACTTTTGGCGTGAATCCATGCAATTTCTCGGTCATGCGATTGACAGAAATGGTGTTCACATTGATCCTGCCAAGATTGAGGCAATTAGAAATTGGGTTGCGCCGACAACGCCGACTGAAGTAAGGCAAGTCTTAGGACTAGCTAGATATTATCAACGGTTTATTGAAGGGTTCTCATTGATTTCCAAGCCTCTAACCAAGCTGACTCAGAATAATAAGAAGTATGAATGGGGGAAAGAAGAAGAAGAAGAAGCATTTCTATTGTTAAAGCAGAAACTAGGCTGTGTGCCAATTTTAGCTTTGCCTGAAGGAACTGGAGATTTTGTAGTGTACTGCGATGCATCACTCAAGGGTTTTGGAGCTGTGTTTGTCACACCCCGTTAGTGGCGGAAACACGGGATGCGACGATACCGTTCATCGCACAAGATACTAGATCATACACTTTACAATTTACAAGGAAAAGAAATTTTGGTTTACATAAATTTTACAAGTTAAGACTTGACAATAAAATAAACAAAACCCATCTTGACCCAGTCCTCTTGGGTTACATCTTTACTCTTCCAATATCATTCATATACCTTTAATTGACACACCTAAAAATGATACTCGAAAACGTCAACAATAATGTTGGTGAGCTTGTAGGTTTGACCTTAAAACCCAATCGATGTGCCAATATCTTAAACAGTTAGACAATTGGGCTATATAACAGTGAATATATGCAGATCAATCACGAACCCATGACTTAGCATCCCCGCTAGTCTTATCACTAGTGCGTACCAACGCTCTTAGGGTTGCAACCCCGATGACATACCACACCTAAAGTCTACCAGCTGGAGCTATATTTAGGGTGAAGAACCACATAGAAAGATCACACAACATAGCGTACCAATACATATCAATCACATAGCACATTTCGTACAGTACAAAACACATTTGAGTCTCATTATCTCCCAACGAAAAGGATTTAAAAAAATTGGGCTACGAGAACTCAACTTAAGCAACTGTCTCCAATAGCAAACTCGTCTGGGTTACTGTAACAACCCAAAATTCCTGTCTAGAAGTGGGAGAAAATAACCATGGATTTAATTAATGGACTCTTGAGGACTCCGAGTGGATACGATTCGATTTGTGTTATTGTCAATCGTTTGACCAAGTCTTCTTATTTTTTTCTAATGAAAAAGATGGATAGTATGGAGAAGCTCACCCAGCTGTACTTGAGGGAAATTGTTTGTAGACACGGAGTGCCTGTATCGATCATAGCGGATAGAGATAGCCGATTTGCATCTGGATTTTGGAGATCGCTTCAGAAGGCTCTGGGAACGAGACTAGATATGAGTACCGCTTATCATCCAAACTGACGGTCAAAGGAGAATAATGAACAAACATGAGGATAGTTTGCGAGCCTGCCCATGGATTGACTTATGGAAGTAGGTTGGAATTGACACCTACCACTTGTCGAGTTCTCATACAACAATAGTTATTAAGCTAATACTAAGGCTACACCATTCGAGGCTCTGTATGGACGGAAATGTAGATCACCATTTTAATAGAGTGAGGTTGGAGATAGCCAACTCACAGGTCCAAAGTTGATTTGGGAAACGACAGAAAAGATAGTTCAAATCAGGAACCGTTTGTTAGCTGCTCGAAGTCGCCAGAAAAATTATACGTATGTATACGAAAGCATAGGAATTTGCTATTGTGTGATATGGTTATGCTCAAAGTATCGCCATGGAAGGGCATGATTCGTTTTGGGAGACGCGGAAAATTAGGTCCATGTTACATTGGGCCATTCAAGATTGTAGCAAGAGTTGGTCCTATGGCTACAAAGTTGGAATTGCCTAAAGAACTCCGAGGAATCCATGACACGTTTCACGTTTCGAACCTTAAGAAGTGGTATGCGGAACAAGAACTTGTTATTTCCTGCGTGGATATTATTCAACATGATGAAAGAAGTATTTTATCGAAGAGCCGGTAGAAATTTTTGATCGAGAAGTAAAGAAACTTAAACAAAGTCGCATTCCTATCGTTAAAGTTCACTGGAATTCTACACGAGGACGGAATTCAACATGTACTGTTAGGACCAGTGTAAGAATAAGTACCACTCGCCCTTTGCGAAAAATGATAGCGAGTAAATAATGAAGCTGAGCACCGAACGAACACACCTTTAGAGGATGGGAGACTGTGATAATTTGTGTTTCACGTCAACATTATTCCCGAGCCATGACTTTATTTTGACTTTTAGTTGGAAAAAGTTATTTTATTTTATAGTCGGTTTAGCGAAAATCGCCGTTATTAGTTAATTGCAAGCCGTGCTAGGGATTTTTATCCGTTTAAGCGTCTGAGAAAGTTAGAAATTTTATATTTTTGCTCCGGGAGCGTAATTATTAAAATTTTAATATTTTAAGGCTTTTCCCCGTATTTGGTTGAAACCGTGTCGAAAGTTATATTTTTACGAGATCTAATAAATTATTAAATATTTCTAGTCCGATCGAAGTGCAAAAGTTTTTAAAAAAAATGTACGAACCGTGACCCGAGCCCTATGGGAGGCCGGTCACCATAAGCCAACAAACACCGTCCTTTTATTTATTTAGGACATAAGGGCCATTTGTGTACAAGTTAAAAACATGCATACACTCATCCAAAACAAGCTAGAACATTTTTGCTCTCTCCCTCTCTTCTTCCTTGTGTCCGACGAGCCAACACCACCACCACACCACCATAAAAAACTTCCATGCAACACAATCAACTTACAAAATAGCTAATCTACACACTACATCCAACATATCCAACAAGAAATTTCAACATGCATCGAAGTATATTTTCAAGATTTTGATTTGAGTTAGTTTTCTTTATTTTTTGGGTAAATTTGGGTTCAAAAGTAATAGATCTAGTGATCTTGCAAGTTGCGGTTGAATAAAAAGTTTTGTTTGATTGTTTTAGGGGTATTCAATTTTCGAAAGCAAAAGGGGAAGCCGAGAAAAGTTTTGTGATCAATTTTTACTTGCGTATTCGTGTTCGTAAGCTTATTTCGTAAACTCCTCATGATGTTCATTTTTGTGTGATAATGCATGCAATGATTATTACTATAATCCATTTGTGATAGTGCAAGTAAATATTTGTTTAATGTATCTGTTAGCCTTAACTTTTTAGTTAAGTTGGCTCTTACACGTGAAGAATTAGACTAGTCTTGGACACTTGCTTTCACACAGAAGTGTCATTTATGTAAATCATTAATAACACTTCTCATTCTTAAGTTAATAAAAACAAGTTTCTCTATATCTCTACCTCTTTCTACTTTCTCTCACTAAAACATAATGTTTTTTTATCTTGCTTGGTTTGATCATCCCCGACCCCCCGAATAGGTGAATCATTAGCCTTACAAGTGGTATCATGAGCTAACCCGGGGTGTTTTGTTATTGTGTTTTTTGTTTTCGTGTTTGACACTTATTATAAAGCTTTATTTCATGGGCTTATTTTGAAAAATAGCCACGTTTTTGTTGTAATTTTTTTGGTAAAAGTGTCAATATCTCCTTGTGTCTATACAAAGGAGGTTGACCTTTCTGTTTTTTGCTTTTTTCGTCCTTAAGCTTATGTTTAAGTTTACTGTTCTTGGCTTATTTTGACTTATTTAGCTCCTAGTTTTGTGCATTATCATTTGAAGCTTATTCTGTGTCTTTAAAGAGTGCTCAATTTTGAGCTTATTTATTGTGTGTTTATGCTTTTTTTTACTGGTTTGACACAAGAAGAAGGATTCAGTATCCAAAATTCTTATCCAAAAGGACAGTTTTTCCAGATTTTCTGCCAAAAGACAAAATCATACGTTTTTGTTTGTTTCGGCGATTTATACCAGGTGTGTTTTGGCGATTTATACACTAGTCTGTTTTCGCGATTTATACCATCTTGAAGACGGCGATTCATACCATCTTAAAGACGGTGATTTATACCATCTAGAAGACTGCGATTTAAACAGAGACTCAATGGGATATTTATACACCCTGACCAATGACTGAGTCAACTCGGTAATTACCGAGTTGACCCAGTCAACTCAACTGAGTCAGCGAAGTCAACGATTAAAGAAAAGAACAGTAAAGAACATTAACAGACTCGATCAAACAAACCAATAAAATCTCAGCAACAATCAACAACAAATCCATCATCTAATACTTAATCCCTTCATCACAATAACACATCTCATCCCATCTCCTAACCTCAATCAACACTTGACACATAATGCAAATCAAGATCTCAGTTTCGTTCAACTTTCCTTACAAATCTTCAAGTCTTTTTAGTTGAACATAAACTCTTCATCGATCTATGTGAAGGTATAAACCTTCTTTTTTAATTTTCCGAGCAAAAAAGTTGCGAACAAAATCAAGTAAGAAACCCTACGGCATAGAGTTTTATAGATGTAATAGAAGCATCGAAGCTTAATAGAAATCAATAGCAAAATTAGTATTATTGTTCTTCTTAATTCTTGTGTTAAGATTCCGCATTAACACTTGATATTCATAGTCAGTGTCTCTCACATAGTTGATTTGGATTTATTCAAGTTAACTATTGTCTTACAAAGGCTATATAGATCTAACACAAGGACCTACATGTTAGCCTTAAAAAGTGTATGGAGATGATGAACACACAATCGAACCTTAAAATGTAACCCTAATTCGAAACCCTAGTTTCTTTTTAAATAAACCCTTGCTAAAATCAATACCCAAGCTTCCAATTCACCTTGCTACACCTTATATATCACTACTAATAACCCTTGTATACTTGTAATCTTTGAAAAATCAAAACTATAAAAACCTTAGAATTTCTTTTTGAGCCGTGGGTTATAAATGAGGAACAAGAGAGAAAATTGAAAGAGTTTACTTGCAAATGGAAATGTGTGTAGTATTTCTTGCCTAGGACTTTCTATTTATAGTCACAAGTATTATGGAAACAACCTTAATAAACCATGGCTTAGGAGTGGTATTAGTACATGTTGTAAGGTGTTCTCCTCCTCCCTAGGAGGAGTGAACAGCCAAACCAAGGGGGAGGGTACACAAGACTTGTACAATGTTGGTTTATTAACTAGATGATAAGACTTTAGTAGAGGGTTTAGGATTTTATTTGTATGTTATACTCTTGTGAAACGGACATAGGGTTTAGAGGTGTAGAAATGTTTTAATTTTGGGTATTGGGTAGAATAGTGGGTATTTGTTTGAGTATAGATATGTATAGGTGCTTCCGTGTATGCCTAAATGTATTTTATTGCGAAACATAAACGTTTTACGTAACCGATAAAAATAAAATATGAAAAGTTATAAATTATCCTCGTTATAATTATATAACACTTACTTGACGTAAACTTTTACTTGTTTGATCCTCCTTTACGTTGAATGTTAATTTTTAGTTAACGCGATTTAACTAAATGATGAAAAATTAAAAGCAAACGCGTAAAACCCTAAAAATAAATCATCTAAACCAAACAACCTATAGATATTGAATAAAAGATTAAAACATCTTACTTACGCTTTTCTAAGCATTACACTTACACAAAAAGTGGATTTGGTCACACATGGGCAAAATGGAACGGCCACACATTTACATATTTATGTGGCTAAAGGTACCAAAATAGACAACATTTACTAATTAGCCACACATGAAAATTTTGATTGTGTGACCATTAGAACTGTATTGCCACACATTCGAACATTATGTTGCTAAAGGTAACTGGTAATATTATTTAGCCACATATGAATTTGGAACGCGTGACAAATATATGGAAGCTTGAAGCATTAGTCACGGTATACATATAAATAGTGACAAATATATGTCACACACTTAAACAATATGACCAAATTGGCATATATGGTCACATGAAGTAATTTTTTATGAGTCTAAATCATACAGTCAAGTTTTGTCACACATTATTTAAGGTGACTGCTATCTTTTGCTAATTATTTGGCCACATATGAATTTGGGACGCGTGACAAATGAAAAGTAAGGTTGAATCATTAGTCACGATATACATATAAATAGTGACAAATAAATGTCACACACTTGAACACTGTGACCAAATGCCATATATGGTCACACTAAATGTTTTGTCACACATTATTTAAGTGTAGCCAAAATCCAGTACATATGGTCACGTAACTTAATATGTGTGTTTAAAGTTTACTTTGTGTTAGCTTGCCAAAAGCTAATGTGTATAGTCACATTTACTTCTAGCACGATCATGTGACTATATGCCTTAACAATAGCCACAACATATCACAAATGTGTGACTAAATTATGTTTATGGCCACATTTAAGGTGATTATATGTGACCAATATATTCATAACAGTCACATCGTGAAGTATTCATGTGGCTATTATTTAGAATAAAATGTGAAATCGGTCATCATTAAATTTCATGCTTTGTGTGACTAAATATTACAAAAGGCCATACAAACATAAAATTCATGTGACCATTGGATGATCAATAGTCACACAAAATACACATTTCTTCACTTTAAACAACATATGGTCACACCTATTAACACTTTTGGTCACATATTACAAAAGGCCACACAAATATAGAATTCATGTGGCCATTGGATAATCAATAGTCACACAAAATACACATTTCTTCCCTTTAAACAACATATGGTCACACTTATTAACACTTTTGGCCACTTTATGTTTAATTGTATGTGACTAAATACCAAAAAAACATGCTTTGTGTGACTAAATATTACAAAAGGCCACACAAACATAAAATTCATGTGGCCATTGGATGAACAATAGTCACACAAAATACATATTTCTTCACTTTAAACAGCATATGGTCACACTTATTAACACTTTTGGCCACTTTATGCTTAATTGTATGTGACTAAATACCCAAAACAAACATGCTTTGTGTGACTAAATATTTCAAAAGGCCACACAAACATAAAATTCATGTGGCCATTGGATGATCAATAGTCACACAAAATACACATTTCTTTACTTTAAACAGCATATGGTCACACTTATTAACACTTTTGGTCACTTTATCCAGTACATATGGTCACGTAACTTAATATGTGTGGTTAAAGTTTAGTTTGTGTTAGCTTGCCAAAAGCTAATGTGTATAGTCACATTTACTTCTATGCACGATCATGTGACTATATGTCTTTACAATAGCCACAACATATCACAAATGTGTGACTAAATTATGTTTATGGCCACATTTAAGGTGATTATATGTGACCAATATATTCATAACAGTCACATCGTGAAGTATTCATGTGGCTATTATTTAGAGCAAAATGTGAAATCGGATGTGACCAATATATTCATAACAAGAAAATAAAAAAGGATGTTACACCCCAGCGAGAATCGAACCCGCGACCTCCCTTACGGAAGTCAAGCGGGTTACCATCTTGCCAGAGTAACATATTCGTTAATGTAATGCATTTCCTTTGTAATATAGAAGTTTAAGCTTCATTGTTTTGGCTAGTAGCTTAAAGAGTTCTTATTAAACCATGGCTTCTTCTCCCTCTGCTTATTTTCAACTTGTTTCACTTTTAATAAGGTTTTAATAAGTATTTTAGCCTGCAAATGCAATGTGCAAGTGCAAGTGCAATGTGCAAATGCAAGCTGCAAATGCAATGTACAAATGCAATGTGCATATGCAATTTGCAAATGCAATGTGCAAATGATAGCTTGCAAATGCAAGCTGCAAATACAATGTACAAATGCAATGTGCAAGCTGCAATAACACACAAACCAGACAATAACATCACAAACCAAACATACCAATACATTAAATTTCATAAGGTTTTAAAGAGTACATAATCACCATTACATAAGTTACCATAAAGTTTGATTGCTAAACAAAACACAAACAAAAGCTAACATCTAATACATGTTAGACTACCATGTGAGACTACCCAAAAAACTTTGATCAAATGCAAGAGCATGATCAGCTTCCACATGACACCTTTCTTTTCCCCTTTGCCTTATCTGCACAAGGTTTTGATTTCCTGGCTCCCATTTTCTTTTCAGTTTCATCCCATGTAGTAACATTTGATAGTCCTAGCACATATCATGTGACTGATACATGGCTATACATATTTGGTTTGTGTTTCTTGCAAACTGGTACATATTTACCTTTAGACATTGCAGAGTTAGAGTCAACAATGCAATCCTTGTCTGTGTTTCTCTTTTTTGTGGTTTCCATGTTTGTGATTTCATTGTCTATGCTTGGAAAGTAGTTCCTTGATAGATATTCCTCAATTTTGTTATATCTATAAGCATCTAGCAATCTTTGTGTTGATGGCCCATAAAATATAAGAGCAGTTACTTTTGGTGCCCCTTTCCTGTTTGAGCTTATCTTAATTATTTTTGCAAAAGAAAATTAAGAATAAGCAGATAACATCCTAACCAAAACATACATTTGTCAATCAAATAAGCAGATAACACAATTTAGAAGATAACATCCTGACTTCATTAACCAAACACAAACCATTCTAATATCATAAATTCAGTTACAGGCATATTGTTTTAAAAGTAGATTAACATCTACTACCATCACATAAGGACCAAAATACCAATATACATAACATCATAAAGTAGATTAATATCACTTTCCACTTCTAAGGTTCCTCTTCCCTATCTTCACTTCAGCAAAAGTCATTGTTAGGGGTATCTGCACTCCAAAAGGTCTTGCCTTTAATAGCATCTCAGGTTTTAGCATTTGCAAGCCCAAGTATGCAATTTGTTATTGGCATAGGGCTTTTGACAATGAGTGTTTTAGTTGATGCTTGTAGCTTAGCCTTTGACCCACACGCTTCTACTTTAACCTTTGACCCACATGCTTCTACTTTAGCCATTGAAGATGCCTCAGATGCTTGTGCTTTAGCCAACATACATGCTTTAGCCTTTTCAATGTCTTTCCAAGAAGGTTTTACATCACTTTCATTACATCCTAATTTTGAACCCCAAAACCTGCCATTGTCCTTGTACTCATCTGACAAATAGTGGTACCATTTGAGCAAACTCTTAGGTGGTTCTAGAGAGTCATAATCTATCTCCTCGGAAGTGCTAATTTGAGAAGTGCTATATGAGTCTGAGTTGTTGTTGTCTGAGCTACTATCTAAATTCACAACAATGATTTCTGCAAGGTAACAACAAAGTCTGAGCTATGCATACTTAAGGAAGTCTTCCCAATTGAAGCTCTGACTAATGTTGACAGCAAGATCAAAATCAGTGATATGATACAAAATGGTGTGTGGGTATGGCCTGAGGAATGGGTTGCTACCTATCCTAATATCCTTAGCAAGATCAAAATCAGTTATTTGGTTTTCACAATGAATTCCCAAACACTCCTTCATAATGTGGCTAATGCATATAGGTCTAATTTTTTAATCCAAACACCCCTAAACTGCTATATATATATATGTTTAAGAATATAAGGGGATTCAAAAAAGGTTATCATTCTAAGAAACATGAGCAGAAAAGCTAAAAAATAAGCAAAAAAGGAAATAAGGAAAAAAAAGAAGATAATAAAGTTACCGTTCTGATTTGGCATGTTTGAAATTAGGGTTTATGAAAAAGTGTTAGGGATTACTATAGCTTAACGATTTTGGTGGGTGAAATGAATAAATGTGTGTTATGATTTTTTTTTTTGAACATAATGTGTGTTATGAATGGGTGGAAGAGTTTAAGGGGGTAGAGGGATAGTTAGGCGGTGGTAGGTGGAATGAATTAATGTGTGTTATCATTAATTAATGTATCAGTTTAGCTCTAAGCTTAGCAGTTTTAACTTACCTTAGCAGTATTAAGTTTAACCTAGCAGTATGAACTAGTTTAACCAGTTCTAAACATCATAACTGTCATTTAGATTATCCAGCAAAACTTTCATACAATACTTATTAAGACTAAACAACACATGAACTTTAATAAACATCATAACTTTCATTAATTAGGATTATCTAGCAAAACTTCCATACATCCTTCATACTTATCATAACCTTAAGTCACAGACACAAGCTGAACATCATTAACACTAAACAACCATTACAGCTGACATGCCTGGCAGCACTAACTATTGCCTAGCAGTACACACATATAAACCAAACAGGATGTAAAAAATTAATAGATAAAATGAAATAATTCACAAGAGTATTTGCATGACAACTTGAGCATGACATGGTTCACTTGGATTTTCGTATCACAACACCTCCACAGTCCTTTCGATAGTAGTCATCTCGTGAAGTCAGGACATTGCGGACAACTTTGTGAAGTCAGGACATCCTTCGTAAAGAGGCTTCTTTGCGTCTAATAATAGTTCTTGAAACTTGA
>BQNB010169013.1:0-13828 GCA_026074375.1 Tanacetum coccineum
AGTTATAACAACATCATTCTTGTAATCTTGTATAAGTTCTTAGAAGACATTGCTCAAAATGTTGTTTATGAATATTGATGTACGCCCGCGATGTCTCACACTTTAAGCATGCTTGGTATATATGGAAAGTGATACAAGAAGACATATGCAAAGTAATGAGCTTTTTATACATCATAAATGATCAATCAGTCAATCATGGTTGGATACCTTCCTCAAACCACAAACATGAATGGTCCCCTTCACCTTCTTATGTCCATTAAACAATTATTCTCTATCATTCTCTTCATTCCTTTACACGTAATTACTCTTTAAATCATTTGTAATAGTAATTGCTTATCGGTCATGCATACAAAAGGAGTGTTTGGGATTGCTTATTAAAACTGCTTCAACGTATTACGTGTTAACACAACCATTAGGAGAGTACCGGGAGTGTTTAAGATTGCTTATCCAACCTGCTTAATTACCTGATTATTCGCCAGTGAAATATTTGGATAAACAGTTTTAATAATAAGCAATCCAAACACCCCAAAAGTTGTACATCTTTATGACCCTAGTATTTCATTCATGTTCTAAACCTTGGTCCACACCTTCATTTCCTAAGTATCTATATATAGTAAGTTCTCTAGCTTCTTCATATTACCCCTACACACTCTCTCTTAATTTCAGAGTACAAGTTTTGGTTAATTAAAATGAGGACAATGGTAGATTTGGGAAGGGAAAGAGGACCGATCGGAATGCATATAATTACCTCCGCAACAACTGTCGACTGCAGCAGCAGGGACGTCGGGCTACGCCGCTCTCTTCGGTCCCTGCTTGATTTCATCGTCCCAAACTGTTGTAATGCTGGCTTTGAACCTCCTGAGGATGAAAACTGTTCTCCGAATTCTTCTTCTTCGTCGTCAGCCTTTTCAAGTGATACAGATTCTCCAACACCATCTTCATCATTTACTAATGTAAGAATATCATCATTTTTGCTAATCCAAAATCTTTCCTTAAGTATGCAAATTTAGTGATCGAAAAACCTTTTTTTTTCTTTTGTAGAATCGTGCTTTGTCATCATCCTCCACTACAATGAAAGGTACATTCTTTGGACAAAGAAACGGACGAGTCAGCTTTTGTCTCCAAGACGACAATCATCACCACCATAAGCGGACCCCATCAAGAAGAATGACGACAAATACTTCCATGTCATCATTCACGAAGCCTCTTCTACTTCTAGAGTTTGCTGTTCCAACGTCTTATTTAGCGAAAGAAATGCAACATGGTCTCTTACGCATAGCTCTAGTGGAGGAAGAGAGTACTAACCGCCAACAACAACCAACAAAAGGTGGTTGTGGGATATTTGAAGTACCCGTTTGGTCCATGTATTGCAATGGGCGTAAAGTTGGTTATGCCACTAGACGTAAGACAACAGCTGCTGACACAGCTATTCTTACACGTATGCAATCTGTTTCTGTTGGAGCAGGGGTTTTGCCGCAAGAAAATGATTATGGAACCGATGGGATCATGTACCTACGAGCTAGTTTTAATAGAATCATTGGATCACCGAATTCTGAGTCGTTTCATATGATAAACCCTGAACATGATGGACGGTCATCGTCTAATAGTCATAGTGATGGGCAAGAACTTAGTATATTTCTTCTTAGATCATCTTCTTAGTCGAAATACAATTTTTGTATCAATTGTGTGAGTGTGTTATTGTATGTCTATGTATATGCATCAAGTTAGATAATGACTGTAAGTAAGTCTAGTTCCTAGCTAGATCAGACCGTAAAGCTCAGGCTTTGAGCCTTTTGTTACAACTTGTAAGAGAAATAATCGGATTTCACTTTTTCGGTTTTCATACTGTTATTGTTTAATTTCATGTGTGAGCAAGATACGAGCATCCACCATCTCATATCACATATGATATGTAACTACACTTCATGAGATGCAAATTCATGTATAGATAATGCTTCCAAATAGAAGCATTATAGAGCAAATTGCATAAAAAGTAACCATCTTTGCCCATAACAAGGTAATCAACTCTTATGATTTTAGACGATAAAACCTCAAACTTTAAAAAAAAAAAATTTAAATAAGGTAATCCGACCCACGTAGGTCAAGATGACTTCTGTACATATTGAAAGTTTGAGCCCTTTTGTGAGTGTAAAATACAGAAATTAAACAAAAATTGGTTACTTTGTATGCAATATGCCCAATTTTCTAAAAGCAAGTTTGTGGTATATTCAAGCCACTTTGGAGGAATGTGATAAAAGATTACTTCATGTTTAGAGGTGAAAATAATTGGAAAAAAGTTAGTCAAATTTTGTGGTTTGGACAAGTTCTAGTTACTGTAAATTGCACATCTGACGCTTAAACAAAGCAAAGATGAATGATGCATTGCTGATTGAAAAAATCGACAGAAACAGGAGCGTGATAATAGACCAGATCGAATCATATTGACTACTAGGTGTCAACAAATACTACTCAAGAAAAAAACTTTCGTGTTGGTTTCTCATTGCCCCAAACATTGTTCATTCGTGATTCTATTCTTATTGATCAACGCTGACCCACGACCAACGCTGACCCACACTACAATGGAGCCACACGTTCAATCTGGTTCCCACTTTTCTCAAGATACAGTCTCGTTCAGTCAATTTTGGTTCCCCATCACATATATAGAGAATAAAGGAACATTTAGCAACACGAGTGAGTGTTGTCAATTCACCTTTTCTTTTTTTGATTCACTATTTCAATAATTTGAAGGATTAATGAGGTAGACATGAAAAGGGAAATGCACAAGAAGATATCGGTCACTTTGTGGATATTCATGTAAGAGAGTACAGTCAACAAAATGGCCGAACGTTGCAGAAGTTGGAACATGCCATTCTGATGAACAAGTTTATAGAAGATCAAACCGAATAATCCCTTTTATTTGCTTAAGTATGTTTGCTACAGCAACAAATAACAGTTGACGGAAACAGTAGATCAGATACTGTTATGCAGCAAAGTGTGAAATTAAGACATAGCAGCCTACCTCTTTAACTTTATGCTTACGACGTTAATGTCAATATTGGCTCATTCCTTTGGCTTCTTCTATTTGCCCAAAAAAAAAAAACAGAACATTAAACAAAATGATACAATGGTGGAGCATGACATGTGCATAAGTGGTAAAAACCAACCTTCCAGTTGTCATGTGATTTACTTAAGCAGTGCCAAAGTAATCAACAAGAGTCTTCTGGGATCTCCAACTTTCATCTAAAAGAACTTCAATTGGAATGCATAATATATTATGAAGCCGACTAATATGCATGTAATGTATCTAGCTAGTAAAAGATCGTCATCTTATATCGTAATTTTATGATATGGTTATTCTATTGGGTACGAGAAATCAATAATCATTCAAACCTTTAACCTGATCACTAAAACTAATCCCCCCAAACAAGTATAAAGAAAAAGAAGTGACTGCAGAAGACATGTACAACAAAGTTTTGGACAGGTCAGGTGCATTTCACAAAAAGCGGAATTTTTGACATTGTTATACACTAAGGAGGGAAACTCCATGTGGTTCACAAGCACACCGGGGAACCCCCCTCGGTCCGCCCCTGTGCAGTACTACTGCATAAAATACCTTATTGGTATTCATATATGCTCTAAGTAAGACACAAATCAAAACAAGCTCACATCGTGAGACCAAAAATGAACCGTTTCATGGGCATTACAATCAACTTTCTATTAGATTAGTCTAGTCAAGAAATTATGATAAGAGACACGATTCTCCAAAACTTCAAAGACTTATGCCATATATTAGTATATACTATTGATTAGTTGATTTTTATTAGCGAATACACACAAATTTGTGGAATCCGCGATCTACCATTCTTCTAGGTGACTAGTTGTATGTCACAAAGACACATAGTCATACTAGTCGAGTAGCCTTGTTCATCCAGTTATCTCTTTGAAACCTTGGTGTGAATAGTTACTTTCACTGCTCTTGAAGCTCCAGATATTATTATACCAACTTGAAAATTAAATTTCTAACTGTTAAGTAGTTGTTCAAAAGAGGAGAAGTTATAACCTTCTAGCATCTTATAGCCCATATTATGTTTTAAAAACTAAGCCCATTTTTTGGCCCGTGTTAAACAATCCAATTAGCTCGGTCTAGTGAGCCGTCGACACTGGAGAACAACTTAGTACTCGTACTATGAAATATCATATGCCAACTAATGTTCACAGTAAGTTAAATGGTCCCTACATTCAATTTCCTAAATTGACCAAATATTACATTTCGTCATTTTCTTAAGGCAGGACCTAAACACTTGTTTCTTTCTAGTCTCGTGGCTCGTCTGTTTACCAGAGCCTCCTCCTATCCTCCTCGTCGCATGTCCGCCTTTTGCGTCATTGTAGACTTTTTTTCTCCGTACACTGACTTGCCAATCAACCTTTAAATTGCAAAAAACAAGTAGGGACCAGATGAATGATAGCCTGTTACGAATAAGAGTTGAGAAAAGGGGAAATTCTGAAGAGTATGAAGTGGGTCAAATTGAAAAATAAATCTAGCATGGGAGTGGTGGTGTCAAACTTAAAAAGTGGTGTCACGTCAGTAAAAGAGAGTTTGGCACCAGAAATGTTATGGCACCAAAATTCAGTGGCATTGGTTTGGCACCAGAATTCTGGTGCCATAGCATTTTTTTATTATTATTATTTTAAATAAAAAATTTAAATAAACTTAAATTAAATTTTATTTAATTAAAACATAACATAAAACTTAAACATTACATAAAACTTAAACATTACATAAAATTAAATATTGAATAAAATTAAACATTACATAAATAAAAACACAAACTACTCATCATCATTATTCCATAGATGCTCCATAAGGTCTTGTCGAAGATCGATGTGTGTTTTCCTATCGCGAAGTTCTTTTGTCTTCCTAACATGTAAGTCACATCTTTCGACCCAGTCTCTAACAATGTTCGGTGCTGGATTCACGAACACATCTCTCAAGTTAACTTCAAATCCCTCGTCTTCCAATATCATGTTATGTAAAATTATACAACAATACATGATTCTCTTGAGGATGTTGATTTGCATTGCACGTGCGGGTTGTTGTTTAATACCCCAACGACCTTATAGGACTCCGAATGCCCGTTCAATATCTTTTCTTGCAGATTCTTGAACTCTCTTAAACTTCAAGGTTTTTTCATCCCATGCAACAGAAAACGTTTTGACAAACGTAGACCATGCTGGATAAATACCGTCGGCTAAATAGTAACATTTCCTATATGTATGCCCGTTTACAACAAACGGACACTCTGGAGCTATATCAGCAATTTCATCATCAAATAATGGGGAACCATATAACACATTTAAATCATTATTCGCCCCAGAAACCCCAAAATATGCATTTGGCATTTAAAGTTTTTATCTCACCGTGTACAATCTATTCTTGTTGGTGGCGGGACTTGAACACGAAACCTCAAAAAAAATCTTGCACTATGGCTATGTCTGACGCAGAACATTAAGCAGTTAGATTATAACTCGCAAGCAACATGTAGTTTTTTTTCTCACCGCTCTTTTCTTAGTGCTCATCAAAGAAGCATTCAAATGACAATTAGAGCAGTAATCCAATGACCTAAATACACCTCTGAGTTCACATACGTATACTTTTAGAACCCCTTATATATCATCTGTGAAGATATACTGATTGATTCTTAGACTTCCAACTAGAGTCAACCTCGCTTCCAAGGGTATTGATATGGGTCCGGTTTGTAATAATGGGCTTGAAACCGAGGACGAAAATATTTTAATAGATTGTTATGTGGCTAAAGACATATGATCGACCTTCCTCAACTGATGAAACATTACACATCCATGATCGCAAACATCATGGAACTCGTCAACCTTGCAGACCAAGTTAATATTTTATCAAAGTACACGGAAGTTTTTTGATGTAGTGGTGCAAACCACCCAGTGGCTTCTACGGAATTTTCAAAATGACATGGTCTTCACAACAAAGAAATCGAATAAAGACGTCATCTTGAACGACATCAAGCTACTTTCCTTCTCTTAGATTTCTACTACTAGAGTTAATAAAAAGTCCATTTAATCGGATAGATTGGCTTTATAATCCTTGTGTCGCACTATCCATCATTGTATAACTTGTTCCTTAGCATTTTGCTATGATGTTTTTGATGTTAATTGCCTTTTCATAAGAAAAAAAATATATTCATCTTTCTAATTATGTCTTTTTATGTTATTTTATTGTTAAAAACTGCAGCTACAGACATGACATCAAACATTTTTATAAAAAAGACCAGCTACTCCTAATTACTATTAATCACAATTATTGCTAATTTTATCAAACATACTCTATGTTCAAGATACCGTTGAGCTACAAACCCTTCGAAGGCATCTTTCTTTATTGAAAGTAATGGTTAAAGTACTAAAAACTAATTTAGCTTTTCGATTCTTTGAACTATGGAATTGTGAAATTAGCCGAACTAAAAAGCTAGGGTATGTTTAGTTTGTGAAAAAACATCTTAATTTTTCAAGATTTTTTTCATAAGAAGATAAAAATACTGAAAATCGAAATTCTCACTTTTCAAATTGTAACTAGAAAAATAAAAACCTTAATCTATCATTTTTAATTTTTCTCTTTAATAGACAAAAACAATATTTCTTAATCTACTATTCAACTATATCATTCTAACCTTAATCACCATTGATAACATCTCCACCTTCCATCTTTGGTGTCACCGTCTACCGTCCCAATCGGAGGTAATTTTTTTTTAAAGTATAAATATAACACTATCTAAACGGTTTTTTAAAATTCTCAACTCTTCTTCAAAGAAGAAAAACCATTATTTTCTCAAAAAATTTAGAACAGAGAAACAAAAAAATATTCTCTACAACAAAACACTATTTAGACCTTTCGAGTTTGATTAACCAATTTGTTGTCATAAAAATTTTGTTCGAAATGATTGAACCAAATCCCCTTAACTGAAACACCACCTTACCCACCCAATAACTGAAAATATACACAATGGTTGCCGAACTAACATTCCAAAAGTAGACGGTAACTCATAAATATTGCACACTATCATTCATGCAAGACAAACATTTTAACACAACGTCACATAAAACCTTTTACCTCTTACTCAAGTTTGTCAAGTACATTGAAGGCGGATCGACAGGCACTACACATGATAGTTGTTATCTTGTAGGCTTGAAAGACAAGCAACCGTACTAAGAAATGACATATCATTAATCATTAATACTAGGACAACAACATGTATCACTTTTTATGTATCATATTGCGAACAAGTGTCGTATAAAATATGTAATGATACTATTGTTAAAGATTTGTTTTTATAATTATCTTCGTGTTTAAGCTTTTGTTGATGTGAGATTCGTAAAAGAAACACAGATAGATGAAAAGTGAAAGAAAACTACTAAAAAGAACGCCATCGACGTATGAGAAAATTTTCGTTCTAGAAAGAAAAATACTAGAGAATAAATGTTAATCTATAGAACTTGTCACAATAATCGAAAGTAAGTTGTGTTAAAATTCAACATGATTCATCTAGTGAAAACATGACGTGTCTTTGGGAATAAAAGGTAATTTTCAACTACATGTTCGGAATACCTATGTTATACTTATTTTTCTATGATAGATTTATGGCGTTGTAACAATTTTTAACAATTGCATAAAGTATATGTTGTACTATATCTTTAGTCTAATACAAAACTGATGACAACACCAACGTAGCACGAACAACATGTACATGTTCAAATGATAAGTCTTATAAGACCCCCATCATTCTCATGCCACACTAATAACTTTATATTAGTGTTAAAAGATTACATTTGTAAACTCAATTCCTTACATAACTTTCTCAACCTTTATATTTTTCCAACAATCCTCACCAGGTTGGAAAGTTTTCTACTACTCTAATGAGTTGTGTCACAAAAGTATCACTAAGATTAAACTTTGTTTATATGAGTATGCAAGTGAAATTGATTCAATGGTGTCCGAAGATTAAACCAAGAACCTAGTAATTAATTTCACGGCATATTAATACACACTTCTCATTTTAACAATTGCATTCTCACTAAGTGCGAATATGGCCATGCGCTTAAATCCCTTTCATATCCCTCTAAGAAAGAAATCATAACTTTCTATTCGAGGCGGCACCACCTCTAAGCTATATAGGCTAACATTCTCTATCATCCTCGTTGATAAGACGCCTCTAAAGATTAGTTAAGAGGTTTTACCTCAACTTACATCACGTCAACGACGTACTATCTATGCTATTCATGGGCTAATTAGGTCGATATTACCTTCTATCGATTAATGACTTCGTTATTACCCATTAAACAAGTAATGTAGGAGCTCTAAAATCAAGTCGGATTTCCATCACCAACCGATTCACATTTGGTTTCAAACCTATGCCTCTGGTGATCCTCAATAAGTCTCTCGTCAGAGACTTAATAGGATATACCTGACAAGTCACTTCACTTTTATCGGTCTCATCACAAATACCCACTAAAAGACATAGTAGTATCAAACTCAAGTTTTTAGATCACTTGAGAACTTGTCTATAATGGTACCATCTGAATATCAACTAAATATTCTAACACAATGGAATTTAAGGTGTTAGATCTCTGATCTACTTGGCCTCTCGTAATGTCACAACTTGACTGTATACACTCGTTAGTTCACACTTTGAGATACAACACATCTATTGTGATTATATTAATCCACAATTGTGTGAATTTCAAACAATAACCCCATTGTCTTCCGAAGTGCTAGTTCCCTTTAAAAATACGAAAATACTTTATTCCTTCACGAATAAAGCTGATGGTATGTGGTTTGCATAATTTAAGTAGAAAGTACTCTTTATTTGTGTTTTGTATGTTAAAATAGGCTATGTTTCCCTACAAAAACATCAAGAAATCATTGACTATAAATGTGATCAAGGTGCATGCTCACACGTTAAGGCCTTGAATTCGGAATCATATAACAAGTTAACGGTTTCAACCTAAGTTGCAGACCAAGTTATCCCGATATATCCATTTTTTTCCGATTTCACCACAAACATCTACGAATCTACTTCTCTTGCATATATATGTATACAACTACTACAAACATTATACAAATGGTTTATATCAACCTTTTAAGCACTCTATACTGTGATCTTATCGTACAATGTTAATTCACGTTCACGCAATAAGCAACTTGCACTTTCAAAGACTATTTTTCTCAAATTTAAGTAAATTAAAACTTCAACTTTTGATCTCACTAAAACTTAAAATGAGGTCATCTGGTCATTTCACTACAATACATTACTCCATCATGTTATGATATTTTCATTTACTTCGTTTAAAATTTAGTGATACGTTTCTAGCTATTTAATTTATGAGGAATGCTACACTCACATAATTTTTACAAAAAATAATCCACATAATGATGTGTAGGTTAATTTGTGGATGCAAATATGTGAAAAGAATCAAAAGTATGAGAGATAAGACCAATAGTTTTCATGCCACATCATTATGTGGATTTGTTTTTGTAAACCTTAACCTAACGTTGGTAGGGAAAAATAAACTTGCTACTTTAGAACCGGATGAGGTTGAAATGTTATTGGGGTTTCCAAGAAACCATACGAGAGGTGGAGGTATAAGTAGAACGGACATATATAAATCCCTTGGTAACTCATTTCAGGTGAGAATTTCTTATTTTCTTATGTTCATTTCATTCTTTTTCCTAGTTCATGTCTATATATACACCGTTTTGTTCCAAAAGAAGTCTATTTATTATGTGGATGATTACGACAACAATCCGAAGTTCGATCGCGGAACGCTAGATTGCGGAATGTATCAAGCACAAGTAGCACCTTCAAACGACACCCTTTGAAGAATAAATAAACGAGAAGAACGAAACACTACAAGTTGAACCGAACGATTATATTGTATTACCACAAAACCTCGAACTCGGTTACAAAGGAAAGAATAGAAGAATGCGTGTGTGTTTTGAGCATCACCCCCTCACCTCTTTTTATAGGGTGAGGGGGTTGGATCCCTAGTCTACACCAACTAGGACTGGGCTTTGGTTCCAGCCCATTCAAACAAACATTCCTAAACAACTATAAGGAAACTTGCTAATAAAAGGAAACATACTAATTAATCCTAACTAGACTTGGAAACTAATATTGACTAACAATTTCCACCTTAGTGACAAGACTAGTTAGCCCCGATACCAAGTATCTCCATGCAATACTTGAACTTCGGACCTGGAACCACCTTTGTAAACGCGTCAGCTGCATTATCCTTCGTACCTACCTTCGCTACTGCAATCTTTTTAGATTCCACGATCTCCCTGATGAAGTGATACCTCACGTTGATATGCTTCGTCCTCTAATGAAACATTGCATTTCTTGAGAGATGAATTGCACTTTGATTATCACAATTCACAACCACTGACCTTAGGTTTACTCCCAGCTCGATTAGTAGTCCTTTAAGCCAAATGCTTTCCTTAACAGCTTCTGTAAGCGTCATATACTTCGCCTCTGTAGATAATGCAACAACATGCTGCAGAGTTGCTTTCCAACTCACAACACAACCATGTACCATAAACACGTACCTCATTATCGACATACCCTTGTCAGGGTCTTTAGCATAATCTGCATCTACAAAACCGTCAACATCCACGTGCTTACCTTGATCTCTACCATATACTAGACCTACATGAGCAGTGCCCTTCAAATACTTCAAAATCCACTTCACTGCCTCTCAGTGGTTTTTACCTGGATTCGCCAAATACGTGCTCACAATGCTAAAAGCATACACAATATCTGGTCTAGTACACCCCATCAAGTACATTAAACTACATACAACATTCGCATATGGGACCTTACTCATTCTTTCCACATCCTAGTCATTCGACGGATAATCCTTCAAAGATACATTGAAGTGTGCTCCCAATGGCACAGAGACCGACTTGCCATTATCCATTATGTAGTTATTCAGAATTTTTTGCATGTATCCTGACTGAGACACCTTCAGGGTTCAGCTACCCCTATCCCTGACGATCTCCATACGAAGTATCTTCCTAGCTGGACTAGTTCCTTCATATCAAACTCTTTTTGCAACAGTCCCTTGGTATTTTCGATCCCATACTTGCTTTTACAAGCAATCAACATATCATCTACATACAACAATAGATATATGTACATACCTGGTGCAAACTCCTTGAAGTAAACACAACTATCATAGTTGCTGCGGCTGAACCCATTGCTGATCATATACACATCAAACCGTTTGTACCACTGCCTTGGGGACTGCTTAAGACCATAAAGAGATTTCTTCAACAAACATACCTTGTTGCCCGTTCCTTCTTCAAAACCAGGTGGCTGCCTCATATAAATGGTTTCTTCAAGATTACCATGCAAAAACGCCGTCTTCACATCAAGTTGTTCCAACTCGTAATCTTCACAAGCAGTCAATGAGAGAATCACCCTAATAGATGTATGTCGAACCACAGGTGAAAAAACCTCATTGTAGTCAATCCCTGCTCGCTGTGTAAACCCTCGAGCTACCAGCCTTGCTTTGTACCTTGGTTTCTGAACGCCTTCAATCCCTTCTTTAATCTTATACAACCACTTGCAGCTTACCAGCTTCTGACCAGGTGGTTGATCGACCAGCTCCCAAGTATGATTCTTTTTTAAAGAACTCATCTCTTCCTTCATAGCACGAACCCACTCATCCTTTTCAGATGAATTAATCGCCTCCTGGAATGTGATTGGTTCATGTGTATCTTCTTCCTCAGCAATAGCAAATGCATAAGCCGCCATATCATCTACCTTAGACCCTGATGGTCTAGACAATGATACATTACCTTCATCCCTATACCTTGCAGGTATAGTAGTTGTTTTTTTGCTCTATCACGAACCAGAACATAGTTGTCCAGATTCTGTTGTTGAGGCCCTTCATCTTGCTCCTCATCTTCATTCCCTGGATTTTCTCCAGTATGAGGATCCACAGTTGGTTCGACCCTACTGCCTTGAAGTTCCACCTCAAACTCAACTTCCTTCCCAGAATCTGCAGCACCAGCACCCTTGAGAGTATCCTTATACATAAGGCTCTCATTAAACACCACATCCCTGCTTATGATTATCTTTGGTTTGACATCATCTAACCTCCATAATCTGTATCCCTTCACACCATCAGGATACCCCAGGAATATGCATTTTATAGCTCTAGGCTTGAGCTTCCCCTGATTCACGTGTGAATAAGCAACGCAACCAAATATCCTCAACATCTCGTAATTCGCCGGATGTCCTGACCATAAATCCATAGGTGTCATCTTCTCCAATGCTGTAGATGGAGACCTATTGATCAGATATGCTGCTGTCACCGTTGCTTCTGCCCAGAACGAATCTGGCAAACCAGACTGAATCAGTAAACACCTAACCTTGTTCAAGAGCGTCATGTTCATTCGTTCAGCTAGACCATTCTGTTGCGGAGTTCCTGCAACTGTCAAATGTCTTGCTATCCCGCTCTCCTTGCACAAGTTATTAAATTCCTGATTACAAAACTCCAAACCGTTATCCGTTCGTAGTTTCTTCAGTTTTCTACCTGTCTGGTTTTCCACCAACTGCTTCCACTCCTTGAACTTGCTGAACGCCTCATTCTTGTGTCTAAGAAAATGAACCCAAACCCTCCTCGAATAATCATCAACAATCGATAAGAAGTATCGGCAACCACTCATCGATTCCACCCGAGAAGGACCCCAGAGATCCGCATGGACATAGTCTATAACTCTATCTGTTGTGTGCTGACCTCGACCAAAACTCACCCTAGTCGATTTTCTAAGAACACAATTTTCACAGAATTCGAGCTTACCTAGACCGTTATTCCCAAGCACCTCTTTTTTTAAGTTCATGCAAGCCTGCTTCACTAATGAGTACCTGCGCAAGACTTTTCTTTTCTTTTCTTGTATAGCAACACTAGCTTCACCCGATTCAGCCCAGCCATCCAAGGAGTACACACAATTTCCTTGAAAGCTAGCGCGGAATATAGACTCAAAGAAAACACACACGTGACCCCAAACGTTACATTGTATTAATTAACGAATGAGCAAAGAAGAATGTACAAACTAACATCCCCCCTCATCCTTATTTATAGATATGAGGGGGTAGAAAACTTTCCTAAATCAAATAGGAAACATCCTAGTTATAATCTATTCCTAATCTAAATTACAATGTACACTTAACCCCTAACCTATGTTAAGTTTACTCCTAATATCCTATAATTTCCACCTTAGGAGTAACACTTAAACATAACCGATACTCAGCATCTTTTCCTCGTGCTGGAACCTCGAATCAGGGACCACCTTGTCGACCAGGCATTGTACTTCAGTAATTTTCCTAAATTAGCTTTCATAGACTCCTTCACTTTCTTCTTTTCAGCAACATTACCCTCTACACCTTCTTGACCAGGTACTCCGGTTACCGTAATGTTTTCCCCCACCTTTATACCAAGGTGTACATTTTCCTGATCATTTACCAAGCAGTCCGTGTTTGTCTTCTCTTCAGGTTGCTTGTCCTCCAACTATCTTTGAGCCATTGCAGTATCATCGTTACTAACCTAAAAAATCTCAGCTTCACGATCCCTGCAGTTCCACCTCAAACCAAACACGTTTTTCATCTTGTACTCTAGTGGTGCAAAAAAATCTGTTAAAACCGGTTTTTGGTTATTAGAAAACCGGTTTTAAAAAAATCGGTTTTTCTAATAACCGGTTTCGGTTTTTTCGGTTTTTCCGAAATCGGTTTTTTTCGGT
>BQNB010169014.1:0-13828 GCA_026074375.1 Tanacetum coccineum
TGTATCAGTTTTAAATGACTTTTTGGTCGTTCTTATATTATCTTGTGTTATTGATTTGAGAAGTAACACGCCCCGGACCCTTATTCCACTGCGACCCAATTTGGGGGTGTTACATTTTACGACTCTATTATCCTTCACTATTTATTTTAGTCTGACACGCATTTACTTTTAATTTAACTTTTAAGCTAAATCACGTAGACTATAAATAATCATTTAACGTAAACAGTCACCAAATAAATTAGGGTTTACGTCAAGCAAGTGTTAAGTAATTATTAGGAAGATAATTATTGACTTTGCGAGTTTTATTTTTTATTGGTCACGTAAAAGGCTTACGTTTCACAATAAAATACATTTAGACACACCTCGGAAATACCTAGACTTACCTAGACTCAAACCAATACCCACTTTTAATCCTTAGACACAAAATTTATTAAATTCTTATGTTTTTAACCTTGTTGGCCGAATATGGGTAAATTAAACCAATAAACCATTCGTCCCTAGTGCTTAGCTAACTAGAAAATCCTCTAATGATCTCTAAAGTACTTATACATCATAATGTTAATTAAACCTTGTACTAATTATCTCCACTAAGCATATTACACAATGGTTAATAACCATTTTGGCCTCTTTTATCGACTAAGCCACGGCTAAGAGAAATCCCACACACACAACCATAAGATTTTCATAATCTAGCAAATCTTGTACCAATATTGAGTAATTAAGGAAATGTATTTGGTGGTTTAGCAAGAAACCATTTAAGGTTAACTAGAAACTACAAAACCACTTCTTAGGGTTCGTTTTTGGTTAGGCAAGAACTAAGGGAAACTAAGTCATGAGCCTATATATACTCACACCCATTGTCACTTAACACACTTCTTAAACTATCAAACTCTCTCACAAGGCTAAACCCTCCTCATTCATCTCTTTTACATTCGGCTCTAATAAAACCAAACCCATACGCATCCACATTCCATAACTAAGCACACAAGGTGTACTAAGTTCGCATATAAGAGTATTAGGAGGAGTATACAAGCAAGGATTCGGGTATACAAAGCTTTGAAGCTTAGGGTTTATATATGTTTGGGTGTGAGCGAATTTGGGTTAACTACACAATACACATTCAAGACTCTAGGACCCTTTGTAAGTTGAACTAAGCTTCCTTATGTCATATCTCATTTGTTGTTCTACCTAACTAGTTATATGGGTCATGTATATTGATAACTAGCAAACCTACGTGAGCATGAACATGCATGGTTCAACCCATGCATGATTCACGCACGTATATTACCTATACATGAACTTGTGTGGTGCTAACATGTATGAAACAAGGTTAAATATCAAGTTAAGGTCTAAACCTTACGTTTAAAATACAAGGATGGTAACTTATATGAAAACCACCTTATATATTCAAATTATATAAATCCTATATGTTAACTGGTCTTAAAAATGAAATGTCTTGGCTTGGGAACGCGTACATTAGCTCATAGGACGAGTGCATGTGATTAAACATGGATAACTAATCTTAACGAGTGCTTAATGAAGGATTAAACACCCTAGAATACAACTAGTAAACTTAATGGACCACATTTGGGCTCGTTTAAACCTGACCAGGCCTGACAGACCACGAAGGTGGAGTCCATAGCTTATTAATAAGCTCTACAAGCTTATTACGGGGCTAAACATGCTTATTGGACTCACATGGACCTTAAAATACCATTAGGAACCTAGCCGAACCCTTAATGGGCTTGTTAGCCCATTAACGAGTCCAAACGCAAGCCAATAAGCTACAACGAGCTTAAATAGCTTATTTGTGGGCTTATACAAGTTTAATAACCTTATTGGACCTAGACAATGCTAATGGACCTTAATGGACCGAGCCTAAATGTTCAAATGCTATTTCGGGTTCATATTAGGCCTGAAAGCCCATTAGCGAGGCTTATTTGCTTAATGAATAAGCCAAACCATAAAACAGACCCTAAATTGCTTATTTAGACTATAACATAAGTTGTATAATGTGTAAAACCTTTTTATAACTTTTCGGGTTAAGGTTATTGGGCTAACAAGCCCAATAAGCTCAAATAAGCTCACCCGAGCTTATTTTTCAGCCAAACAAGTTCAATAAGCTTAAATGGACTTAAAAAGGGCTTATGTGCTTTTGAAATCTAATTTGGACCTTTAAATCGCTTATTGGGCCTTATATTATTGGACCTTAACGGATCCAATAAGGCCCAATAAGCTTAATAAGCCAAAATAAGTTCATCCGAGCTTATTTAGATGTTGAAAACAGCTTATGTAACTTATTGGAGTAAATAAAACCAAATGTCACTTGTTAGAACTTAATTAGGCTTAAAATGCGATTTTTACAAGTTAAAGGACTAAAAGTGTCAATTTGCAAACTTAAGGGTTAAAACTGGCAAAAGCTGATTTTTCAAAGTCTAGGGACTATTTTGAACACTTCTGAAACTTAAGGGGCTGTTTTGAAAGTGTAAGGACTAAAAGGGTAATTTTGTAAAGTTAAAGGACCAAAAGTGTACAAGTGGAAACTTAAGGGTTTAAAATGTAAATAGTATATATTTCATAAACCTAGGGGCTGTTTTGTAATTATAGAAAACCTAAGGGTATTTTATAAATGAAAGTGATTTTAATAAACACTTAACGAATCGAATGCGTTATAATATTATGCAGATATTATACGAGTTAAAACAAGACTTAATAAATATGAATATTTATTAA
This sequence comes from Tanacetum coccineum, assembly GCA_026074375.1. Lineage (NCBI taxonomy): Eukaryota > Viridiplantae > Streptophyta > Magnoliopsida > Asterales > Asteraceae > Tanacetum > Tanacetum coccineum. Next base: position 2,734 of record BQNB010169014.1, read on the forward strand.
CAACACTTATACGTTTCACAAGAGCCATCAAGGAGAATTAATGAGTTTCATGTACATGGAACATAATAATTATTACCCATCAATAAACATTGCACCACCACACACGCAATAACAGTATATATAAACTAGCAATTTATTGTAGTTTATACAAGAGTCGTTAGCCTAAACTTGTAGACTAAGACTGACCGTATTTACTTAGGTATTTGACGGTGTGATTCATTGCCATTCTTGGATATATTTATCATTTTCAGAGGACTATTTACTAAGGTGAGTTCATAAGCCCACATGTTGTTATAATTATTTAAATGATTTACAACTTTGTGGTGAGAACAGCTTTGTTTTACAATTGGACGCAAGAGTACAGTTTTAAACTATATATTACTTGTTATGCCCTAAGTACGTATAACCCACTAAGGAAGCCATTTTAAAATCATTAACTGTCAATTGCTAGATTGCGAGCGCGAATGGTTATAAATAGATCTCGAATTTTGGAAATTGACATCCCTGTTTGGGTGAGTAGCGCTCACCGTCGTGCCGGTTATGAGCCAGGACAAAAAACGTATACCATGATCCCGGTATTATTTAGGATGTTACGGGTAAACATCATTCATGGGCAAGATGTTTGGCAATTATTATGCATTCATATACGGCTACTCTATCATGTCAAGAGCTTAGGAAAATGTAATTACTTTTTATGATGTTTGCATATGTTGCTTAATCATACACTTGGAAATCTTGCGGTCCTACTATTGATTTACATAAACCTATGAATTCACCAACTTTATGTTGACGTTTTAAGCATGTTTTTCTCAGGTCAATAAGGCACGAGGTGCCCAAGATACCATTGGTGTCACTCTGGGAGAGTCTAGTACTCTAAAGATTTAGGGCGTATTACATTTTGGAAACATTTGTTATAAACCGAAATCTTTACTTATATTGTCGAACAATTTAAAGCCATGGGCTTATGTAATGAACAAGCATTTTGTTAATCTAATGTATCTTTTTAAACGACACATTTAGTGGTCGTTCTCATATCTTGTGCTATTGATCTATGAAGTAACGCCCTGGGATATTCAACATTCCGCTGCTACCCAGATTTGGGGGTGTTACACTTGGTTTTTGAAAAGGGAGTTTGCTGAGTACTTATATCATGTTGGCTTAGGTCATGTTCCAAGATTAACTCGTGTTAAGTGGGGCGTCATCAGAAGGTAGTTGTCGAGTCATTATGGTCTATTAATAAACATGTCCATTGACCTCTCTACACTTGACAATGATCAACTATTCAGCAATATTTTTGTAGCTAAATGGGAAGGAACTTCTCTGTATCATTCAAAGTATACATATATTTGCAACATTCAAAGATATCCGAATGTTTTGTGTTGCATTCGTGTAAGTGGTTACATATCATGTTTAGAAACTATAAACTCATGATCGTGTGACCATTTTACTGTAATGGTAAATTAAGCATTACTAATGTTTATAGTCATAGAGCGCTTGTTCTCTTTTCAACTTTGACGTTCGTTGCTAATACAATCCAGATTTTTTTTCAGGCGCATGCAACTTGAGAATCTTCTAATGATTTTGGGTCCAAAGAGCTTGGGTCTGAGAAATTTTACCAGTGAGTATGAATTTTCTCTTAGCGAAAACCTTCTCAAGCTTTGGATCATTCCGGGTTTTAACCAATCAAGGCAAAGTTGTATGCGTTAACATGTACTAGCGGTTCCAAATGAAATGTTCGTTGCTTCTACCTATCCCAATGATAACAAAATCTGTATAAGCTATGTTTTCCTTTTTTATTGTATCTCTTTGTAGGACAAGCCAGCTTTAATATTGATTGTTTTTAACTAACTGCAGCAAAAGAGGGTATTGGAAATAGCAATGATCACCCCCAACCACTTGTTTCTATTTTTTTCGTTAAATACTTTCCCATTTTGACAGCTATAGATACTGATATGGTGTTAATTGTTGTCATCTCGGGTATGGCTAACTGGGTGAACACATTTTCTTCGGGCCCACATGCCAATAATAGGCGCATACGCAGGCATGCGCAAGGTCACAAAATCTCTCTTTCTTAACATGTTTAATAATGAGCTATTTCTATACCTATTCATTACACCAAGTTATATTCTTTGCATCTGCTCAATCATTTTTTTACCTTAGAAATCCATACAGGATCTCCGCTAGAATATACTTACATGGGAAACTGTGATCAGATTTGTCAACATTGTGGGGCTTTCTTCTTGTATGAAGAGAGGACCAGAGTGTACATGTGGCTCTATGTTTTTGCAGGCAAATGCATACATGCCATACGAGATCGGTTTGCAGGTAACGGGCACATTGATTTTGCCACTACATAAGCAGCTCAGATGGTATGTTTGTGATTTGTTGTACTAATGATTATCTGGTATTCACGTCTTATTCATGACGAATGACTCAAGCATAAAAAATTCCTATAATTTACGTTATAGTTGACCAGGTATTGTTATACTTTTGAAATTGGGTATATTAGTACATATCAATATGGACCCGGGGGTGTAACTGAAAACACTTATTCCCCCATCTGTATCATTGTATTTAAACACAGATCATTGTGCACCTGAAAATAAGACAATAAAACACAGAAATCCTAAAAGGATGCATCTAAAACACGATCGCCAATGACACCCACGGTAAGAAATCACAGCTCTTTTTATCTTTTTTTTTGTTCTTAACTTTGAAACATATTTTTAAATTCTTCTTTCTATTGTTCTTTCTATTTTGCTATTGCTTTTGTTTTTCATATTAAGACTCAAATATAAATGTTTAGTTATCATTTCCATATTTTTTAGCTAATTGGTTCAATGCACACGTGGAAAATCAAGTGTTAGAGGGTGACAAACCAGAGAATATCCAAGCCATATGAGATTCAGATGCAAATTTTCAAAAGATATTGTGTCGTGGACAACAAAGAAGGACCCTTACTTATTATTTTATAAAGAGACCAGGAAGAAAGATACGGATGACAGGCACCAAAAGTATATGGCAAATTTCCTCAACGCTTATAATCAAATAAAGTCACGCTAAAATCAAAAAACATATATTTGTAGCTATGAACTTTTATCCAGCTTATGTATATTCATTTTCATCCTTATCAGGTGTTATGGTAGTTGAACCATTTAAGGAACTATATATATATATATATATATATATATATATATATATATATATATATGTGTGTGTGTGTGTGTGTGTGTGTGTGTGTGTGTGTGTGTGTGTGTGTGTATACCAGTTACGTAACCCGCCTGACGGGCGGGTTTGTTTTGGGTTTTTGTTTTGTTTAAGCGTGTAACTGTTGGATTTTTAACACAATGTGATGGTTTATTTAAAAAACTTCAAGACGGTTTGAGAGTATTTGTTGTTCTGTTGAAATCCAGATGAACTGTTTACTAATGGGACCAGAAATGGGTTAGTTTGTGTATTGTACTTCATGGGATAAACAATTGAACTTTTAAAAATTAAATATAATAAACGTCAATGTATGTTGGTGTATGACTTTGATGTTATTTATTAGGCTAATGACATGTTTTTTATTGATAATCGTTTAGTTCTAATGATTGCCAAAATGCAATATATATACTTCCTTATAGCGCCTTACTTATTGATACTCCAAGTTCCAAAACCTCTTTTTTCAGTCCATGCGGTTCAATAAATAATCGTAGAACCCATCTTTGAGATCTAAAAAGCACATATTTTAGATAGCCCTGATTTGTGCCATTAAATATGTGATTCAAAACCTTGAATCAGTAAAGTCCTCTTTGGACCTTTATTTTAGCCTCGTCTTGACTGTACTTCTGCTCTATATTGTAACAATTTGCTTTTATTTAAATTACACTTTTGATGTTATCATTTATATCATACCTGAACTTGTTTCATACTAAAAACTTTTGTATCAATAATCACTATTTTTGGTCCTTTCAATATTGTTAAAGCCATATGAAAGTTATAGCAGACTTAAGAAAAGAAGCAATGAGGCCTCCTAAACTTCTCAAAAATCACTCTAGGTGTGTCAACTTGTCACATTGCCTGTTTCATTCTTATAGAAATTTACATGTCCTTGGTATGCAAAACAAAAAACATATTTAAAAAGCCTTTCTTTTATTTTTGTTAAGGGGGTGTTTAGTTTACACTAAGGAGTTAGTGAGATTAGAGAGAAATGCTAATGGATAATAGTGCATTTTCCTAATATGTTGCGTTCCATTTTCCAGTTGTTCAATAACTCGATAAGTTGCACAAATCCCATGTCCAAGACAACAATTCTTAAACATGATTTTACATGTACATGATTTTAACATACCTAAATATTCCTCGTATATTAGTAGTACACAACAGCTAACTCTAAACTGTGATCATCGGATCTACTCGGAAGACGCGTTACTCTCGAGAATGGGTTGCAATAGATGGCTTAAAGGTACAATTGAACCCATGGTTCTATTACATATCAGATATGCAAACTAAGATGTGATAGACTACATGAGCAATATACCTTAAGTGTAATAGTTCAATGTGGTCACTTGCTCACCATGTTGTTAAATAGTTCTTTAAATGGTTCAACTACCATAACACCTGATAAGGATGAAAATGAATATACATAAGCTGGATAAAAGTTCATAGCTACAACTATATGTTTTTTGATTTTAGCGTGACTTTATTTGATTATAAGCGTTGAGGAAATTCGCCCTCTACTTCTGGTGCCTGTCATCCGTATCTTTCTTCCTGGTCTCTTTACAAAATAATAAGTAAGGGTCCTTCTTCGTTGTCCACGACACATTATCTTTTGAAAATTTGCGTCTGAATCTCATATAGCTTGGATATTCTCTGGTTTGTCACCCTCTAACACTTGATTTTCCACGTGTACATTAAACCAATTAGCTAACAAATATAGAAATGATAACTAAACATTTATATTTGAGTCTTAATATGAAAAACAAAAGCAATAACAAAATAGAAAGAACAACATAAAGAAGAATTTTAAAATATGTTTCAAAGTCAAGAACAACAAAAAAAGATAAAAAGAACTGTGATTTCTTACTGTGGGTGTCATTGGCGATCGTGTTTTAGATGCATCCTTTAAGGATTTCTGTGTTTTATTGTCTTCTTTTCAGGTGTACAATGATCTGTGTTTAAATACAATGATACAGATGGAGGAATAAGTGTTTTCAGTTACACCCCCCGGTCCATATTGATATGTACTAATATACCCAATTTCAAAAGTATAACAATACCTGGTCAACTATAACGTAAATTATAGGACTTTTTTATGCTTGAGTCATTCGTCATGAATAAGACGCAAATACCAGATAATCATTAGTACAACAAATCACAAACATACCATCTGAGCCGCTTATGTAGTGGCAAAATCAACGTGCCCGTTACCTACAAACCGATCTATTATGACATGTATGCATTTGCCTGCAAAAACATAGAGCCACATGTACACTCTGGTCCTCTATTCATATAAGAAGAAAGCCCCACAATGTCGACAAATCTGATCATAGTTTCCCATGTAAGTATATTCCAGTGGAGGTCCTATACGGATTTCTAAGGTAAAAAAATGATTGAGCAGATGCAAAGAATATAACTCGGTGTAATGAATAGGTATAGAAACAGCTCATTCTTAAACATTTTAAGAAAGATAGATTATGTGACCTTGCGCATGCCTACGTATGCGCCTATTATTGGCATGTGGGCCTGAAGAAAATGTGTTCACCCGGTTAGCCATACCTGAGATGCCAATAATTAACACCATATCAGTATCTATAGCTGTCAAAACGGGAAAGTATTTAACGAAAGAAATAGAAACAGGTGGTTGGGGGTGATCATTGCTATTTCCCATACCCTCTTTTGTTGCAGTTAGTTGAAAACAATAAATATTAAAGCTGGCTTGTCCTACAAAGAGATACAATAAATACGAAAAACATAGCTTACACAGATTGTTATCATTGGGATAGGTAGAAGCAACAAACATTTCATCTGGAACCGCTAATACATGTTAACGTATACAACTTGGCCTTGATTGGTTAAAAGTCGGAATGATCCAAAGCTTAAGAAGGTTTTCGCTAAGAGAAAATTCATACTCACCGGCAAAATTTCTCGGACCCAAGCTCTTTGGACCTAAAATCATTAGAAGATTCTCAAATAGCCTGCGCCTAAAAAAATATCTTGATTGTATTAGCAATGAACGTCAAAGCTGAAAAGAGAACAGGCGCTCTATGACTATAAACATTAGTAATGCTTCATTTACCATTACAGTAAAATGGTCACACGATCATGAGTTTATAGTTTCTAAAACATGATATGTAACTACTTACACGAATGCAACATAAAACATTCAAATATCTTTGAATGTTGCAAATATATGTATACTTTGAATGATACCGAGAAGTTCCTCCCCATTTAGCTACAAAAATATTACTAAATAGCTAATCATTGTCAAGTGTAGAGAGGTCAATGGCCAGGTTTATTAATAGATCATAATGACTCGACAACTACCTTCTGATGACGCCCCACTTACACGAGTTAATCTTAGAACATGACCTAAGCCAACATGATAGAAATACTCAGCAAACTCCCTTTTAAAAAACCAAGGGTCATCTATTTCACTATAGAACCATTCAAATGCACATCATCAACGCATGAGTTAATTCGATAGGCAACTTGAAAGTTTTACCTGCAAGTGGAATAGCACATAGACAACAAAACATGGTAGAATTTTAAATCAACTGAGTCGGTACAAAAATAAGCAACGCAATAAAAGGCACCATAGGCTTGACTGTTCTGTGACTGAAAGAAGGCAAGTAAACACCTGACTTGTCTATTCCAACTACATCAGAAAACTTAGAAATTTCAAAAGCCTCTAGGTTGTACATCTTGCGCTTGCTCCTGACTTTCCTACTTGACTGAATATCAGAAGAGACATATTGACCAGGTTTAACCAAGTGGGGGGAAGAACTTTGAGATTCTGCATAAATTATTTACCTCTCATACTCGAGGCTTCTAGCAAAACAAAAAATAGATTGGCAAGGTTATTATATGGATTGAGTTGAAATAATTTTTCTGTCGAGGGTCTGGCAGCGATATAACTTCTAGACCAGAAATAGCCAAGATAAATACATTACTTTCTCTGCAATTCAGTCACACTTGTGTTTGCACTATAAAGTTCATCCATAAATCTCTCCCCGCTTCTTAAATTTTCATAAGCATAAAGACCGAGAAGCTTGTTATTAATATCATCCATTATGATCGCGAATAGCTGTAGAAATCATTGTGAGAGAAATAGTCAGTCAATAAGAGCACAAATGTATGTGAAACAAACAACGTAGAGAAAGAAATGAACATGTCACCAATTTAATAAGCTTGTCAGTATGCTTGTCCAGCGTGAAAACAACGAACGACCAAGTACCAAGAACAGCTCGACATTCATCCTCATACTTTGCGCTATCAATATTACCATCGAGAAAACTATAGATTAATTCTAAGAATCTGTAACACAAAAGGAAAAAAAATGCTTAAAATGATTATTGAGAAATTTTTGGAAAATGAAAAAATAAATCATAATAGCTAAAAGTCTTAAACGTCTAAACACCTGCATATGAATCATTTGGTGTTGTATCATTGAACCCCTCCATTTCTCAACCAGAGACTTTTCGTTTGCCTCTTCCAGTCTTGTGTACAGTATCTGTTAATTAATACGGAGTAACAGATATCAATAAAAGAAAACAAACAAATGAAAGTAACTAAATTGCAATATAGTAAGCTTTACATGATGAAGTCTGAAGAAAACATGGAAGTCATCATTTCCATAGAAGACCCGAGACTTTTTCTCTTTATTATGCAATGTTTCAGGAACATGTAGCATAAAGGGCTTCACTCTTCTTAATATATGTTCTGTTATTGGACAAATATATTCACCCATCCCATCCACCATACCTTTACCCTGACCCATGGTATCATGGTCTTCAAGATAGAGATCCTCTGCGTCAGCAGATTCACTTCCTGAATCATCACCATTCTCATCAACATTGTGTCCATTTTGTAAACCACCTTTCTGATGTTTGTTCTGGTAATGATTTTTGTTTATTATTATAGTTTTAAATTTATGGGTAGAACCCACACCAGGATCTCTGTATACTTCCAACTTACTCTTTTTAAGATACCTATTTGGCAATAACCCACCAGTCATCTCCTTTTCTATTTTATAATGACTTTCAGGTATAAAAATTCTATGTGATTTTCCTGGCGCAATACTAATTGAAGATTCACTCTTATGCTTCATTAAATCAGTGTTAGAGAAACCATTCTCTTTAACTCCATTGTTATTATCTAACATGCTAGCTCTAGAAGACAATGAATTTTTTTATTTCCCAATCTCCATTCAAAGTAGAGTGATTGTTTGTTTTTTCAGCATCTTGACAGCTATGTGTGAAGGACGAGGGGGAACACCAAGCATCGGTTCCACAAAAGTAGTACAAATATTCAAGGCTTCGTCAATTTGTTCAGGGGAACAACTTTGTTCAATAGAATATTTCATGAGTTCATACAGGTCTTCATGGATTTCCAAATCAGAGTACTTAAACTCTTGATGCGAAATGAAGTTTTGTTTTTTGGGTGCAATTCGCTGACGAATGTCATCCTCTATAGATTTCTCTTCACTGGTTTCCTTTATTTGAGCCAACAAAGTTGTGATATGGAAGATTAGAGAATTCCCAATCAATAAATCATCCATGATAAATGAATCTTAACTGCTCAGATGTCTCAGTTTACCTTTAGCACTCAAGCTCTTTGAATCCTGCTGCTTGAAATAGAAGCTGCGATGGTTAAGTTCAGACGGGTTAATATTAGCGGAAGAGCAAGAGATGCATTCTTCTTTAATACATCCATCACGTCATTCCCATGATCACCGTATAGACGTCCAATGCATCTCAAATGTATAGCTTTAGCCACACACACACACAAAGGAAATAAGTGAACAATGTTACAAAATTAGATGTGCTAGGAGTAAAAAAACACCTTAAACATCACACTATCACATCAGTCATGGCCAAAATTACAACCAAAGCATGTGATTAAATTGAATACTGAAACTATTTTCGAAAGCCAAAATACATCATTAAAATTAATCTTGAAACATAAAACAATAATTAACTAAGACTGTAAACCCCCGTATAAAAGATCACTACTTATTTTAACCCCTATATTAATTTTATAAATTTACATTTTCAAAAATTTGGTCGAAATTGAAATTTATGGATGTTGGCGAGTTTCGAACCGTAAGTCACGTGTTATCGATTGAGAAGCTAATGGACGCGTAATTATAGCCCCGTAAATTTCATTAGAGGCATTTTAGTGGAAATAATATGTTTGACCTATTTCGGATGTGACGTGTTTTAAATTTTGCGTTTTTCAAAATTTGAGTGTCGTACTATGCTTTGGGTGATAATTCATTTAAATGAACGAGAAACCGTAAATTTTTATCTTATTCTCGAGAGCTTGATAAATTTTTTATTTTTTTATTTTTCTAATTTTAAACTCCTCCCGTTGGTTGCCGAAAACGAGACTAAAAATCGTGTTTTTTTTATAAAAATTACCAAACCGGGCTAGTTTTTGGGCCCAAAATCTACAAAATATCAAGTTAATAAAATTTTAGCCCAATCTCCTTATTTTTCTCCCATAACCGGTTTCAAGAAATTAAAACAAAGAATATATATATATTTTTTTAGAGTTATACTAGTAATATAATTCTAAAAATACAAATACATATTTATGGTAAATAAATAAAAATCTCCTTTGTATACATATCTTTTTATTCGGCTGGAACACAAAACCAATGACCCAAACTCCTAGTTTTTCTAAAACCTCTTTATATAAATACCTATACTCTAGCTCAAAACCATTTACCAATCTATTATTCACACACACACTCAAACTCTATATCTTTTCTCTTCTTTTTCTCTGTTCGACGCAAACACATAACCACACTCAACACCATTATCAAATTCCAATCAAAAACCATCCCATTTACATAAAAACCAAGATTCCTCACCCTATAAATAATAACCCATCTTCAAGAAGCCACCATGCATGTGATCTAAGAAGATATAAAAAGTTGAAGATCTTGATTTGTGAAGTTTTTAAAGGTTTTGTTGGTGATAAAGGTTTTTATAAAGATTTAAGAGTGTTACTAGTGCAAGATTTGTCAAATAAACGTTAGGGTTTGGTTGTTTGGTCTCTCTTTGATTTCGGCAAAACAAGAACACAAAGGGAAGGTATTTTTGATCAATTTACTAATTATTATTATGTTTATATGTAATGTTTAAACCCTTTTAATTTAATCTTAACCTATAATCATTGCATGTGCTTGATTTCAATTCTTATAAACATGCATGGACATGAACTTTGATTCTTGGTTTGATCTATAAAAGTTATGTTATTATGATTAGGACATGTTAACATGATATGTAGTGGCATTGTATGATAATGATTGGTGAGTTGGATGAACTTTGGATAGGTTTACTAATGATTTATTGGGACAGTTTTGAGGCAGTAGCTAAAACGTATGATAACTCTAAACATTTAGCTTGGGGTCTGTGATTAAATTGTAGGGGTAGATAGATATAAGTCTCAGCTCTATGGGATAGTTGGATGCTCAACCAATTGTTCTGGATGAGTGAGATATGGCCAAAATACGAAACAAGGTCAAATCTGGACATTTGATTAGAAAACGTGTTAAGGTCTGGGTTTTTGAACTAAAACCTTTGGTTTTAAGTTATGGGTCAATGATAGACATCTTAGGGAAGCTCCAGCACTTGTCCTCACATTGATTTCTATTATTGATTTTGATTTATGGCCGTTTTCGTAAAAGTGTTTTATTCAGTCAGCATTCTGTTTTGGTAGTCTGTCACTAAATTAACAATTCCCATTGATTGGTAAAATTTTAGATTGGTTTGGTTAATGTTAGGGAAACTAGATTCAAATAGCTTCCTATGGGCGAAAACCTCATATTCATAGCCCTTATGGATTAATAGTTATGCACTCATAAAAACAGGTCAAAACAGAAACT
>BQNB010169016.1:0-13827 GCA_026074375.1 Tanacetum coccineum
CTTTTAAGTCTTAAATTTTAGCTTAAAATTGCCATTTAATTTTTCAAAAAGCAAAAAAAAATAATAGGTTAGTCTGCCACTTTCAATTGTCTTTTCTAGCTTATTTTCTAAACTATTTTGCTTAATTCTTGCTTATTTGAGTTATTAGCTTTTAAGTTTAAACCTGTTTTGATTTTATAGCTTATTTTCATTGCTTATTAGTTCTAATCATTAGCTTAAAGTAGTGATTTAAGTCTTTTTAAAACTGTTTTTTTAGTCCAACTGTCTTTATGCTTATAGGTTGCTTTTCAGCTTATTTGTTTCCTTATTCCTAGTCATTAGAGCTTATTAGGTCCAGGTTAGGGTCTGATTTTAGCTTATTGGTTTTCATTAATGTTTAGTGAGTCTAAAATGCCAAAGAGATTTAGCTATTAGTCAAATAGTTTAATAAGCCAAACTGTTGCTTACTTTTGTGCTTTGTCTTAGCTTATAAATAAGTTCTAGATTTAAGTTTTTCGTTAAAGTTGCTTATTTTTGTTTGTTTTATAGCTTTTTCAAAAGAAAAATAAAAAAAATAAAATGTTTTTATCAAAAAGGTAGGTCACTGGACTCGAACCTGTGACCTCCCCCTTAACACACCAACACCTCAACCAACGCGCCCTTGGGTCTTTTTCATCATTCCTTCACACCCTTTAATTAATATACTAGGATTAGTTTTAGCTTAATTATCTTATTTGATTTTTCACAGCTTATCCGTTTTAGCTTTTTGAGTAATTTTTCTTTATAAACCTCCTTTTTAGCTTAAAGTATTTTTAGGAATTTTCTTAAAATTTTAGGATTAAGTTTAGTATTTTTAATTCAATTTTAAGTATTGTTTAGTTTTAAAAATAGTTTTAATTAGTTTAAAAATCCAAAAAAATATTTTTCTATTTTTAAAAATTAGTTAAAGCATTTAAGTTTAAAAATTTTCATTTTGAGTTTTAAGGATTTTAATTTGTCATTTTTGATTATTTAGTTAGATAAATATAGTTATAAATTAGTTTAATTTGTTTTAAATGTCATTAGGTTTTTAAATTGCTTTAATTTCTAGTTTAGCGTGCCTTTATATGCCTTCCCCTTTGCGTTATTAGATTTAGAATCCAAATCCAAAATATTGATTATTCAAGCACGCGATTATGACCCGAAAAAAGGTTTTCAATTCACACTTTGTCGGGATACGACATCGGGGAGATAAAATATTGTTTGTCCTCAAACAATTTTTATATCAAATGGGATACTCTCTATACTATTACTTATTGAGTATTTTAATATATATATATATATATTAGTGTCAATCTAAACAACTTATCTAAAACTAACATCATTGAAGGGGAAAATACATTTGTTGTTCCTTCAGCCATTCCAATCTCTTTTGATGTTGGGACATACTTCTGGATTATATTTCCTACTAATTTATCTCATTTTGTTCATCCTTTCAAGAACTATCACTCTAATAGCTTCCAGCATAGTTTTCTTGGGAGTATTGGTTAAAAAACCCCTATCTTATTTCTTTGTAATGTCTTTCTAGCTCCTTGCTAGTTTTTTTAATAAAGTTGCCGTTCAAAAAAAAAATAGTGGCTTATGTCTAACACTAATAATCACACTATTAAAGCATTCACTGAAGCCATTTTTTATTGCTTCACAACCTCTGTCGACATCAAAAAAGGCTCTTGACCAAGTTTTTGGATTCTTATCCATAAGATACTTATGTCCATTTGGGTTAGCAATTTTTATCTTATCCATAATCTTGTTGAAAAGCTGAGGGTATGAGGCTTTAGATGTTGCCATGAACAATTGCCTAAACTCCAACTCAAGGTATTGTTTCCTAAAGTTTTCATAAATATGTCTTGCACATTGCCTGTGCTCAGCATTTGGCATGACATCTTTAACAACTTCCATAAGACTCTATAAAAATGAAATTTTATTAGAATATATATTATGGTTGGACAAGTTTATACAGATATAATTGCTTACCTTATGTTGATCAGACATCAGAGTTAGCCCATTTCCTCTGCTGCTACCCAAGTTTTCTAGCAACAACTCCAAAAACCAAGTCCAGATGTCTTTGTTTTCAACATTTACCACTACCCAAGCCACCGGATAAATATGGTTATTCCCATCCCTTATCACCAAAGATTTTTGCAATCCACTTATAGTTGATCAATGAGCCATACTTGAAATTCCTAACACATGTATGCTCATCTTCTAATGATATGCATTGAAAAGTTTTTTCATCAGTCATCCACCTAGCATAACATCTCCAAGGACATGTAGTAAACTCATCAATACTAGCACTAGGATACCTAGTCTGCTTTCTTTGTTTACCTTTCTCAGGATCAGACAACCTAGGTGGTCTTTGTCCACACTTTGCTACCACCCTAGCTTCACAACTCCTCTCATACCACAAAGAGAAACCATTTGCCACAGCATAGTAGGTTACGCACTCTTTGAACTAGGCAACACTTACATACTTTTCACCAACTTACAATTGAAACATAAATATGTATTGGTATACATCATTTATAAACAAAAAAAGAAAAAAAATTAAACTTCATATGCTTTTACCTTTGGTTTCCTAAGTGTCCAGTGTGTAGTTTCATTATACATTGAATACCTCTCTACATGTTTTTTTAACAGAAATGAAAGGATCTTCAGTTATTCCATTCTTATCAGCAGCCGTAAGACTTTTCAAAAGCTCATTCATGTAAATATTATGTTCTTCAAAAGTCTCACCTCTAACGTTATCCGCAGGCATACTGTTTTCATAATTTGGCTCATTCATTTATGAAACCGGGTTATCTTTTGCTTTAGCCTTTGCCTCTCTATTAGTTTTCATCCTATTTCTAAGTTCAATCAATTCTTCTTCATCCGGACTAAGATAGTCAAGTGACTTATCTGACTGATAGTCACTATCATCATCACTGTCATACTCACTATCATAGTCACTTTCAAACATACTTCTCCTAGCTTCAACAACCTCTGTTGCATCTTGACTAACCTTCTCTTTGCCCTTGTCTGTAGTACTAGTCCTAGCTTTAACACCCTCTGTTGCATCTATGCCCTTGTCTATAATTCTAGTACTAGTTTCATCACCCTTTGGTTTTTTTGGACACTGAGAAGACCCACCATGTTGTTCAACCTCCATCTTAGCCCAATCAACCATCTCATCCATGGAAAAGTTATTGCAATACCTCTTTTTAGGAGGGCCTATTTTCCTAGAAACACAAGCATCCATGTCATATGTAATAGCTTGACTTAAATACTCTGAAAGATTCATATCTAAGTGATCAAGATAAAGATTAAGCCTGTCAAATATCTCTTAAACATCGAACATGTAAGATAACGACCTGTCATTACTAACCCTAACTAAACCCCTTTCCAAGTATTGGTTTGGTACTTGGTAATACAAACCTTGAAAGTAGTTGCTAAACTTTTTTTCTAAATATTCAGCAAACAGTTCATAAGGCATCCTTCTAACAGCCATTTCAAGGATGACACCATTAACATAAGCTAAAGGTAAATGGGAAAGTAACCATCATTATGAACATCAAAACAATGCAGGTCGGTCCCAGGGATCATTCTGATAGATTATTGAAAAAAAATTAAGGTTCTTCAAAAATTAAATTAGGAAAAACTAACCATCAACGAATTAAAAAAAAAGAAAAAGTAAGAAATTGTGACATACCTTATGACATAAATTAGGGTTCTTGTAGTATCTGTGAATTATGTAATTGCGTGAACTAATGATTGTTTGAATTAGGGTTCATGTTTAATTAGGGAAGAAGTGGTATTTGTGATTGTGAATTAGGATCGTGTTTTAGGATGTGTTTTAGGAAGTGATATGAACCCCCAAACCTGGTACTTTGTTTATTGACAAACGGACCCCTCAAAGTGTAAAACGGAAAATTTATAAAGGATAACGGGAAAAAGTGGCTAAATCAAGTGTCACGTCAAATTACTTCCGTTCGAGTACTACAATAGGAAGATTAGCAAAGTGTTTGAATTCTATAGAAAAATTAAAAGTTGAATGCATACAAATGAAAAACGTGACAACTTTGATGCTTTTTTAGACCATTAGCCTTTAATTTTTCATTCCACTTGTATGTTTATATAAGATCAGGCGAAATGATGAATGGTATAGACCACTTAACGACCTCCAACGCATGTAAGCATATGGTGGCCGAAAACCACCGCGCGTCAAGGTGTTTTTTTGTGTTGGTTTGGTGTTGCAAACCATTTAACTATAAAAAATGTTTGTGACATACATCATCTTCTATGCAACACCTTAAGCATATGGTGCCTGAGATGGAGAAGACCCCCGCGTCTGTTCTACGTTCGCGGCAAGGGGGCGCTTCAAAGGTGTTTTTTGTGTATAGCGGAGTTCATTGATGTTCAAACCATTTAACTATATTAAAATGTTTGTGATGTGATTGAGTTAGTATTTTGGCGCGTGGTATGCTGATAGGCGTTAAAGAATGTTGGTGATGACCAACAGCAAACATTATATCCTAAAAATACGAGTGTGAGACCATCAATATCTTTTCTTCCCTTATCATCGGCGCGACCAATACGCCTTCCAAGAATGTGGTGCGGAAAATGACGCACATTATCAAAAAGAGAATTGTAACACTCTAGTGGATCAATAATAATGTTGTGGTGTAAACCAGACTGTACAAGGCCTGTTTATTAAGCTTCTCAGGATAGTATTACTTATTTTGCAACATTCACAAAAATACTCGCGATAATCGGACAATAAAATTGCGGTATCTAATACGTGCTAAAAAATCTTTCTGTGATAGCCACATAGAATGGAGCGAAACGAGAGAATTTTAACAAACTAAAGTTTAGAATTAATACAATAAGAATTAGGTGCAAAGATACCAAGACAAGTTCGATAACTATGCTATTTGTTATTACACCTAAATCAAAGGCTGGATGGACGTGACGTGAGTGACGAAAAAACTCACTACTGGATATACGTTACAGCGATTCACATGAGGATCTTAGTGCCCCCTCCTAAGCTTTCACACCAGTTGTGCCCAATAAAATCTAAACACTCATCTGCTAACAACCAACGCTTGTCCTCAAACCGGTAATATAGAAAAAACTTCACAAAACACCTTAGAACAACTTAGGAGAGACTCACTTTTCTTTGAAAACTAAATCCTATATTATTTCTACTATAAAATCTATTGAGCCCCTGTCACTAAATAAATACACCAAGCAGCTAGAGCAAACTCAGTATGAGAGAGAATTTTAAACACTCACAACTAAACTTCAAAATACTAGATTATATAAAAATGCGGCATAATGCCGACCGCACCATATAACATAACTCACGTCTAAAGGTGTAGTTTCTAGATCATCGATGCAAGATTTGTTGTGTCTATTAAAATGCAAGCGACAACCTACTCGACCGAGCTAAAAAAAAAGACTGGGTGGAAAAAATAAGATAAAATATTGTTGTGACTTTCTTTCGGTGGGAAGAGGAGTGAAACATAGTAAACTGCGTGAGATATTATTCAAGCTCACCGTATACTGTGATAATGTTGCCAGAAAAACGTACTTACCTCCACGTAACCGTCCCAGTCTAACGAAGTACACAACTAAGAATGATACACGCATAAGAGCAGCATATCATGACACAAATGTCAGAGAACTAAAATAACATTTCTCTATCACTACATCTCTAAAAAATCCAAATATTATTAATCACTACGGTCCTAAACAACCAAATTAAGTACACATTGACATATGTGGCAGATACATAAAAAGCGAAACTAAGCGGAACATTTAATGATGTATGAATATAAACGATCTTTTTTATTCAATGAATGATATATAAGATCACATTAACCCACGTGTAATTCATTTATCTGGTTGAGACCTAAGACCTTACACTTGAATGCTTGACGACACAGAGTGTGCGAGTATGTTGAGTGTTTGTCTTGCAGAAGTAAGCAAATGCCAATTCATTCAACTACCTTGTCCAAAGTGGTGTTGTTGTGTTATGTCTTGTGGTTTATACATTAGATGATCTCACGATAGCAGCAGCCTGTGTATTAACATTCCATGATGTTAGAGGTCTAGGGACGAGAGTATTTTTACCTAAATGCTCTTCTTTAATCACGCCTGGTTCTACTTATATTAGGTTCAGTCCCAGCATATTCCCAATTTGAGATAGTTGTGTGAATATTCAGGCTGGTCAATTAAAATGGATCATATAAGTACAATTTTTTTTCTTCATGTGTTTTGTATATACTGTAATAAATTTGATGGAATTGAGCTTCTTTATTAACTAATAATGCGAGTACTCTATTTTGTCAAATGACAAATTGAACTTTTCTACTATTCAATTTTTTTCAAACATTCTCTTTTCTCAAATGCTTATTAAATATCATCTTCTAATAAGTCTCTATACATGATGCTAGCCTCAAATTAGCACTACTTATTTGATTGTTAGTTCGGTTAATCAAAATTAACTACAGCTTGTCTTGCAATCTACGTAGCGCAACATTTTAAGCACAAGGAGTTAACAAAGTGAGATTGGGGACTTGGCTCAATCTGTAGCAGGTCCAACAACAATATTTAATCTTTTTGAGACATAATGCGAGAATTATACATATTATCATTTGAGATGTCATTGCTACAGTGCGTAAGGAACAGCGATAGGGCCATAGTGATTTTTTGGGCTCTCATTTTTGGGCCTGCCCATTTGCTTTTTTTTTCTCCTATTTTTGGGCCGGCTCATTTGGGTTTTTTTTAGTATAATAATGCGGAACATAAAAGTACGCAATATAAAAAAAATGTCGAATACAAGTCATCCCCGTTGCAACGCACGTGCACATTCCTACTCAATATTCGTTCAAAATCAATTCAAAAAAAATTATGCCCCGCCTCGGGCCGGCCCATTTGGTTATTTTTTTTCCTTTTTTACTTAATCAACATTTATGGCACGAATATAATAACGTAGAACATACAAGTATGCAATATAAAAAAAATACGCCGAATACAAGACAAAAAACTAAAAAAAAAAATTAAGTGTCCATGAAGTAGTGACGCAACTTCTGAGTAACAAAGACTAATGTGAGGCAGTGCCCTTCCACAACTGAGTACCCTGTCCCCGGACCTGTGATCACTCGGCTCAAGTAGTATACTGGGCATTCCTTCCTATCGCAATGCCCCACAAGAAGTAGAAGTGAGATAAAGCTGCAAGGGATTGGCTGAATATTGATCCAGTTTAGGCAGCTTTCAGTCTATATAAACTTGATGGAATATCTCTTACACAAGGAAAAAGACTTGCATCAATCAATGGCATGAAGGAGTTTAATCAGGAACAGAAAGACTTTCAAACACCAATTATAAAAAACCCTGCCCCGCAGCAACAGAAAAAAAGCCGTCCCGCAGCAACGCACGAGTACCTTTGCTTGTTTACATTTAAAAAAAATGGAAAATTTATACTGTATAACATTACCTGGAATGTCTCCCACATGTTCCCCTCTCTCAACCTATTTTTTAGTATTAATTTTAATACTAAAATATTCTTATAAACAGTAAAATGTGATTAAAATAATCAAAAATGCACACAGCTGGCTGAATTTGGTGGGGATAATAGTTTATCTCTCAAAACACATACTAGACACATAAACACCAACCCATGATCTTTCGGTGCTTCACCCCACCGCCTGAGTAAGTGCGTATTCACACCCACACACCAAAACACATAATTTTCACCGGCGATTCTGCTTCTGTTTGCTCCAAAATTAACGTACGATACAAGAGAGGTGGAGGAGGAACCACAGCCCCTTTGTAAGTTGTTTTTATTATTTCGTTTATTAATATATATTCTCAAGATTAGCTCATAATCTCTTATTTTGTTTTGCTAGCTTGGCCATATCCGTGACTGATCTCGAACTGTGAATGGATTAAGGAGATCTTGAACACCGGAATAAATTAAGGTAATTATTGTGATTTATTTTAACAGTGAGATATAATTTTTTTGTTATTCAATTTGATTTTATGTTATGCATATAAAGTGTTTGATAAAATGCCTATTAATTTATGTAGTATTTTTGTTAAAAAAGGATAGCTTTGGGATAGGTTAGGGAAAAGGATTAAGGGGGTGTTTGGATTAGCTTATTTTACCAGCTTATGGGCTCATTTGTATTTAGAAAAGCTCACGAGCTGGCTTTTTGGGTCTATGCCATTAAACAACACACAACACAATGTATGATAATAAATTAATAATTATGTTGAGTTCTTTTTACGATATTGAGATTTTAGGGTGCTTGCTGAATGTTGATCTCTTATGTTATTTGATTTGAAGCTGTTCAAACCTCACCAAGAAGAAAAACTCATAAATTGGCTCTTACGATCGGGATAAGCCTCGAATGTGTCTTTTCGCTTAAAGCCAGCAAAGTGGGTGTGTCGGGTTGCTCAGGTAAATGGTTTCGATTAATGGTCGAGTCGGGTTTGCTGGCCTGATCTTTAATTTAAAATGTTAAATGTTTATATCAATACCATCAGGAGTAGGATAGCATCATTTGTTGGCAAATATTGTGTTATTTTAATAATGTTTTTTACCATCTCAATAAAAGTTTTTAAAAATTATATGTTTCAAGTATACACTTTGGGCGACATTCCTGTCAGCTAACGATTAAGTATCATATACATAAATGAATGAATAAAGAGAACAGTAAGCTGGTCAAATAAGGTAAATATCATAAAATTAGGCTGCAGTGTTATTGAAAAAACTAATTAGTACATACCAGGATTTACAATTGTGTTTAGTTTTGCCAATTTACCTTGATATGTTGGTGCTTATCATGAAACCTTTTAAACCAATATTACAGCTAGCCGATTAGTTGTGAACATGTCACTTCATTGCCATTTTGAAGATATTCATATTTATTTATGTATATTTAGGAATTTTTTATATTTCTTAAAATGTATTAATATTTCATTATTCTTAGTTTTTGGATGGTTTGGGGTTTATTTGGTTTATGTAATGTAAATATAATGTGTTAATATGTGGTTATGAACATGAAATTGTGATTTTGAGACAAGCCAAAAAGTGGATGTTTATAGTTTTTAAGATTAGTGTGTGACCTGAAGTGAATTTGAGCTGAAAGAATAGTGTAGATATGCTGATTATTGATGTCATGAATTGGGAATTAGATTCTAGGCCAAGAGGGTGAGCAGATAAGCAGCTTATAATGTCTGGACAATTTAAATTTACTTTGCTTATTTGCTTATTCTGGGGTAAAATAAGCAGGTAGAGACGCCCACTTATATGTTAATTTAGATATAAAGGGGTGTTCGTCTAAGTGCATTTTGTGAGCTTCGAAAATTTGATAAGCTAACAATAGTGTCTGTATGGGATTATCCGCTTGAGCTTATGAGCTTATAAAATTCATAAGCTCATAAGGCTAAATGATTGATCTTATGAGCTTATACAATTTTCAAGAAGCTAATAAGCCTGTTTAATAAGATCAGACGAACACCCTCGGAAAGTGAGTTTTTACCTCATATATAACCTAAAAAACCTTTAAAAGAAGTATGTAGCCGTCTAATCCTTTTCTCTCTATTATCCTTTATACATTATTGTACTGAAGGTTATCACTTTACTTGCTATTTCTGTTAGAGATGTGAAGTTGCTGGTAACAGATCCTGCTTATTATCCGAAGCTTCTGAATTTTTTCCTCCCAATAAACCTTCTCGGGTCAAGTTTGCTTCATCTCGGCGTCATATACAAAGAAAAACTAGGTTGGAATTAAGAAACAAAGTAATTCGCTCATCGCAAGCTTTTGAAATCTCAAAACCAATTGGTACCTTCGTTAGAGACATATTTTGTTTTTGCACGTCTTCTATATGAATTTTTTTCTAATTTCAGCCTCTTGGTTTATTCTTTAAAGGTGTCTGCACATTTAGGGTCCTTGGATGCGTTCTAATCAAAACTGGGTCGGGTTTCAGAGTCTGACACTTGAACCTCTCTAAGACCAGGGATCTAATTTTGGAATTAGTGGAAGGTATCAAATCAACCCTTAACTATTTATTCTTTTTTTGTTTCAGTGTTTGCCTCACAAACATGCAACTTATCTTTGGTTTCGTCTCGATAGGCTAATGTTGAATGCTCCGGCAGATGCCGATGTGAAGGCTGTCAAAATATCTTGGGTTCAAAGGAGGTACTAAATATATATATATATACATACATATGCGCTTTTCATGTGTTCGTGGCCCTAAATTTCTATGCGCTTAGACTCTTTCAGGTTTATATAAAATGTATTCACATCTCTTCTGTAATATAAAGAGTGAACTATTTTGAATTTTTAAAAAAGTAGTGAAAAGAAATTTTTTGAAAATCGTTTATGCTGTTATAAAGAAACATCTCAAACAGCCAATCTTTTCATTTGCCGAAAGATCTATATAAACTAACATGATCACCGCATTAATGATCCAAATGTATGAAACATAACGTTACCGACACGTAAAAAGTTAAACTATATCCAATAGTATACGACAACTGATATGCAAATCATCCTGCTTTTCTGAGTTTATTTATTTGCTCTAAAACACTGATTTGAAGCGGATTATTACTTTTAATAAGCAATCCCAAACACCCCCTTAGTTGTATATGGTTTAGACCGAATATGATTAGTTGAGTTTCCCAGATTAATGTGAATGGTTTCTTGAGAATATTTAGTTGAATTAGGCACTGATCAAAAGCACTATTATCCGTAATAAATTTTCTGAAAACTTACGGAATGATGATTTTTTATAAGCTTAACTCAAGAAAAGTTGCTTGATTTTATTGTACGAGTTGGTGTCTAAAGGTAAAGGGATGTTTGATTCTTGCTATCTAAAAGGGTGTTTGGTTTATATTTGACAAGTGATTTAAAGAGCTAGATAGGCACATACTGAGTCAACTAAACAGGATAGGCACACACATGATCAGAGGGCCATATTACCCGAATTACAATTGTTGTTGCTACACATGGACCCAGTAGGCCAGTAGAATACCCTAGAATGTTTCAGGTTAGCGAACATGCTTTAGATAGCCGAAAGCCATTACGGATAAGTTTAGGTTTTTTAAACAGTAAGGGCGAGACTTTTGTTCCTCTTGGTGCATTGATCACACTAATCCCATCAACACCCTGAAAGCTATGAGTCATGTGGTTTATCTTTTCTGAAGTTCTAATCGCGTGGCTTGAACCCTCCCATCATTCCCACTGATCTGAGCTGACATGGTCCAGGTTTTCAGTATACACTACATAATACACAAAGGATTTTGCCATGTGAAAAGCTTTGGTCTGTTTTTGGAAAAAAAAGGGCAGAGAATAAAGAGTTGACTGAATTGGGTCTGTTTGGGAAAATTATAAATCTATGTGGCCGCTAAGATTGTGGCAGACGCTTTAAGTCATTGAAGGTGCAAATGTGGTTGCTGGTCAATAGGTGTATTTTATCTTTTATATCATTCCAGAAACACAAATTTTATAAGCACTAAATGAACAATAATGAGATATTGTTGCTGGCCTTGCAGGGTGCTGTTTCGGGCGTTGAGCTTGCCGATGCTTATGATAATTTATTGGTGATCGCGAGTTGCTGATCACGGGCTGCTACTACCAATTGTAAGATTTGATAGATGTCTGTTTTTAGTAGCCTCTTTCAAAATTGTAATGGTCATATGGAAAACTGTAGGATTATGTCAAAAGAGTGTTTGCTGAGGAGCTCTTGACATACACCGACATGCTCAATAAAATAGTTCACTCTTCGGTTAGAGGAGATAGTGTGAAAGAAGGTTGTATGTGTTTCAAATATAAAAAAAGAGCGGTGGACAACTTTCTGTATCTAAAGCTTTATACTCGACACTTTGTATGGTTTCATAATCAATATACACAGAACATTGTATCATCCTACATTTTGAAGGTCTGTTTTTCCTTGGAGAAATCAGTATGGTAAGTTCTTTTTTCTGTAAAAATGTCAATTTTGCTCTCTTGAATGGGTTGATTTGGGTTATGTTTTTATCTTTAGTGGGTCAAGTGGATAAATAAAAATAATAGCTAAAGAGGAAACGTGTTAAAAGTCTCATAAATTGTCTTTCTATTGCATACAACTTCCTAAATTGCTTTATTCAAAGACTAAATTATATATTTTTAATCTTTTTTACCACTTCAACTACTAATAAACTTTAAAAAAATGGAAAAAAGTTGTTTGTGGGTTAACACAACATATATTGTAAATTACCCTTTTGATCCGTTACCAACCCACCCATTTTGCCACGTCTATATATAGGATATGAAACATCCGGTGATTAGCTTCATGTGAAAACTGACATTTTATTGTTGTACGTGTGGATTGAATGCGGACTTTGCCTATATTCCCTTTGTAGAGAGGTTTCAGTTATTTCTACAAGAAGTATACAAGTATGATATTTGCACTGGCATGCCAAAACTAGCAACATGGATAGAGGTATAACTTCAATTCACTAACAACCTTTTGATTGATTCATTCCCAAATCGACCCCACCTCTAATGGGATGTAATGAGATGCATTAGCCAAGTTACTTTGAAACACTTGCACACAGGAACTGAACAAGATTGATGCCTACGTGGAAACAAAGGGTGATCCTAAATACACTATTCAGATATACAAAAAATGTTTACTGGTAAATAGCTTTCTGCATACATGTATTTTCAATCATTCCAATAAAAAATTTACCCTTTTATACACCAAGCAGTGAGTTTTAAAAAATGTATGATGTTGTCTCATTTCTCTCATATCATTCTTGTAGGGTCAGTAAGTATGATGGTACACTTGATGAAGTCCCAATAATCATCTAAGACAATGGTCTTTTATAAGAAAAATGTATAAAGTTGTCTGTAAACGACTCTCTGGTCTCAGTTTGTAGTATGGATGATGGATAAAACATACGGTCTTATGTTATATATTTCAGTTAAATTATTGTTGTCTTCCTTATTTTCTGTAAGCATAGAGTTTGTTCTTTGTTAATACTATATGTCAGTTGTTTGGACGAGTTTGATATCCAAATGATATATTCTTAAACCCATAATAACAGAGAAGGGATGGATTTTAGATAGGCGGGATGATGCTGTTGATGACACTCATACCTCTTTTGGAGATGCTAGTCTTTCGCTTCTTGAGTGGATTTTTTTGAAAAACCTTTCTTTTATTACTATATTTAACAAGTATAAAACATCTACTATCAGTATATGCATCAACGCTGTGCTATATTTGGCACGTTGGTGTTACTTGAATTTGTTAATGTAGACTATCACATTTCAGTAGCTGCTTAGATGGGTTAGTGTTGTCATCTGTCTTAATTTTATCCCAAGCAGTGTGCTTGATTTTTCGCAAGTCACTGCAAAAACTAATAAGGTGTTATTAGCTTATACATGTTAGACATTATGTTATGGCACCATATGTCAATTTAATTCAACGAAGGCCATAACTTGGAACTTATAGCACCAAAGGTTGAGAGGGTTTATAGCTTTAGACTCTTTAGGAACCTATAGAAACTATACCAATTTATCATTGTAAGTGAATTTGCTTTTCTGTGCTTTTACAACGACCAAATCAAATGCCCTCGCGGCGAAGCGCGGGTTCCCAAACCTCGTTGGTAAACGAGTATTGTGAACGGTAAATGGATGAGCTAGGTGATGTTATAAATTTGTCGTGTCTTGTGGATGGTTTTAATCTGGTAAGAGAGAATTGATAAGACATGTTAGCAATTGAATTTTAAGTGACCAGAGATTGGATAAGACATGTTAGCGATTAGTAAAAACCGTTTGG
>BQNB010169018.1:0-13827 GCA_026074375.1 Tanacetum coccineum
GGGGGGGGGATAAGGGTTTCTAGATGATTTTTGATAGTTAACAAAATATCTAGAAAAAACTTTACTAGTTACAAGTTGTAGTTTTTAAATAAAAGGTATTTACTTGAAAGCATTTGTGAAATGTTTTATTTTCCAATGTACAAAGTGTAAGATAATATTTTCTTGGGTAAATTTAATAAAACTTTGAGTGTTGGGTAAAATCGTGGTTATTTGTTGAAGCGTAGAATTTTTTTTTTGTGGTTCCGGGTATGCCTAAACTTAATTTGTCGCGAAACGTATTAAATTTACGTAACCAATAAAATAAATGAACGACGACCATAATTATCATTAAAATAATTATATAACACATGATTGATGTAAACGTTCGATGGTTTAATGCCCGTTTACATTAAACGATAATATTTGGCGTACGCGATTTAACCTAACGATTACGATTTCAAGCGAACACGTACAATACAAAAAGTACATTGTGGATTTATCGATGTCGTTAATGACTTGAAAACACAGGGTGTTATAAATTACAATTTAAACATAACAAGTTTTATCTATAAAATTGCATACAACCTAGAATTCGTCTAATTTATTTTATAACCAATAAAGATTGAATATTGATGCACAAAGATCAAATCTTGATGCATAAAACGCCCAAAGGGCTTAAAAAATTAATCAAGAATCCTAATTTTGTCTAATTTAATTTACTTGTAATTACAAATTCTACATGTTGGCTCGTGATGCCACTGTTGGGATTTTAGATCTAATTTAACAATTAAACATATTACGAGTACGCAGCGAAAAGATCAAACACGTATAGAACTTCCTAATTAACAAGGGTTAAAGAACTTGCGTACCTTTTAGCAATTTAACAAACGCCGCCTTAAATTCACGCGTAACCACCAAGGATTAAAAGTATAATCCCTCTAAGTATTCACACACAATACGTTCTTAGCAAACAATGTGTATGCTAGTACTAGTAGTGGTTAACCAAACGATCACCGAATCTTGATAATCAACCAAACAAAAAACCTCCTTTTTCTTCTAATGGGTCGAACCAAAAAACGAAAAAAAACCTTTGCGGTTTTGTGTTCAGTCGAGCAAAACACCAAAACACGAAACCCTTTGTAGGTTTTATCAATCGCACGAACAAGAAGAACAAAAACCAAAACCCTTTGATGGGTTTTGGAACCGGTCGAACAAAGAGGGGAACAAAGGAGAGATTTAAGGTTTTTAGGTTTCAAGTTATGAGCACATAATGACCCTAAGACCTCCTTATATACTCCTCATAACTTGGTGAGCAAGCAAAGTCTCCCACCTCCTCTTGGAGATGGTATTCGGCCGACAAAAGGAAAGAGGGTCAAACCGAACCCTTCCTTTATTCGGTTTTTGCATATTAGTCCCTTAAACCTTTTAACGACTAATATTTATTTACGTTAAACATTTTAACGATCGTCTGTTAAACACTAATTAATATATTACATTAATATATTAAATACGTTGGTCTACATATTAAGGTGTGCGTCCCCTTAGGCTCGAATAATTCCCGGACATATATCATTTATATTTGTTCATATTCCAATAATTTTCACACTTGACAACAACTATTTTTGACTTTAAAGAATTTTCTCTTCTTTAACAACTATTTTTTACATTAAATAATTTTCTTTTTCGGAGATAGTCCTTTTAGTCGTCTTGATTTACCTTTCAGAGTTCAAATAGTAGAAGAAATGAACAATCTTGGAGAAAAATATTTGCAGGGTTAGAGTTGCAAAAAATATTATCAGCCAATTTTAAGATAAATATACTGAATTGTACACACTCCTTTATTTAAAGTCCGAGTTTTAAGCGAAAATACTTAGAAGTCGTTGTTTGGAGCAAAATTTTGAAAAGTATTTGATAAGTATGATCGAAAACAAGAAGATTTCTCTTCTTTTTAAGGTAAAGCGCACTAAAGCGTACACTTCCCTTTTCTTGAAATCCGAGTTGTGCACTAAAGTGTAGACAAGTAATTTGAAGAAAATTTTGATGACGGACATGTTCTGAAAACATTTTCAAAATTATTTTTCCCTCGCTCAATATCATTTTGAGAATATACATTTATACTTCCGTATCATTGTTGAGTGAAATTTATAGAAGCGTAAAGGCAATCGAAATTTAAAGACACGTCGTGAGAAGATTCTTTTTGGTATTTATCATTTTATATTATGGAAAATATTTTTAGATTTTTCTTGGTTTTATAATTTTGTATTTTTCTTTTCGGATTATATACAAGATGAGGTGTTTTGATTTTGAAGTTAAAGAAGATGATGATTCGTTAAGACTTTCCAACTCCAGGGGAGTGAAACACCTCATGCCAATTCGATGGACTAAATACATAAACCTTTCTTCTGGAAGGGTTTTCGTATATAGATCCGCTAATTGGTAGTTAATCTTAATGAAGTATAACTTAATTGTACCCTTTTTCGACATGCTCCTTCAAAAAGTGATAGCAAACCCCAATATGCTTATTTGCTAGGGAATTAAAAAGAAACTAGTAAATACAAATGTGAACTATATCTTGAGATAAGAGAAGTTTAAATAACTGATCATTTTCCTGCTCCAATCTCTCAATTTCAAGATTATCATTCACGAATACATTTATTATCAGCATGTAACACATTTGCAAGAACATAATCATCATGCATTACAATTTTCATCACATCTTGACAAATAATATGGTCCAAGAGTCGATCATTATCAAGAGAAAAATCTTTCTTTTGAATATCAAAATATTTCTTGTCTATAGAGCACTGATCAACAGCAGCTTTCATTTGGTTAAACACCGTTTTCACTTCATTAAGTTCACTGTGAAGACCATTTTCAAAATCTTTAAATGATACCCGTAAAGAATTGATAAATGGAATGACTTCTTCTTTGAAAACCTTTTTAGTGTGTTCAAAACCCCATGACCCCTCAGTTATTGCATCAGGTGCAGTTCTTACTTGCACCACCTTATCAAAACTAGTAAGGTGATTTTTTAGCTTTTGAAAACTTGCTTTTACCAAACTTATCTTTGAAAGTTCTTTAGGAACCTCTATTTCAACTGGTGTTTTAATAATATCAAGTTGTTCAGACTTAGGGTTTGAAAGCGGTAACCAGAAAGCTTGTTTTGCAGACAATTGCATTTGTGGAACAAAACGTTTTCTAAAATCTTTAGCCAATTTAGTCAACTTGTTATAATCAATTGGAGAAATATTAATTTTCTTTTTCTTTGACATTGGATCATTTTGTTTTGCAAGCATTTTTGATCGACTCTCTTCCTCTAAAATCAAAGTCTCTTTTACGTCAACCATAGAATTTACATCATGTTTATTAAATATCACAGTACCATCATACAATGTTGGTTTAATCCGCTGAGCTTTCTTAAGATAAAACAGATTCTAATAACCAAGATCTTGTTTGTGTGTATCATCATAAAAATTTGTGGTTTCGTTAGCATGTGCACTGTTTCCACAGATTGACCCACTTTATAAACAATATTATTCAGTTCTTTTATTTTCTTTTCTAAATTAATTTCTTTGTCCATGTTTTTATTTTCTTTTTCTTTGGATTCCTTTTTTAAAACAATAAATGTTTGCAATAACAATTCCTTTTCTTTGATTTGTTTAGAAAGAGTCTGTTTAAGTGAGTCAATTTCTTGCTTAAGTGCACACTATCCCAAATCATGTCAACCATTTATGAATCAATCATTTTTTTCTCAATTGTTCAAATCAACATTAAATCTTTGTTCAATAGTTTTAACTCTTTCTTTATATCTTTCAAGCTTAACGGTTAATGATTCATTAACAGTTAATGATTCATTAACAGTTATGGTTTCTTGATTAACCTTTTCCCAATGAGTTACTTGACTAGACATCTTTTCAAACATAGATATTATCAAAGTATCTTGTTGTGCAGAAGAGTTAGTATCTTAAACACTCGCATTATGCGTTTGTTGCAGATATTATTCATAAGAAACGGTATTACTATCACTTGTTATTTCAGTATTTGGAACATAATCAATAAGAGATTATTCAAAATTATGCGTCTCTTACACACTTTTATTAAGCATATCATCATTTTGATAAGAGTCATGTTATGGTACCTCATAAAGGACGTCTGAATCATAACTTGAAAGATTAGGCTTTTGTTGAAGATATATCATCAGAGTCGGAATCATAGGCATCTAGATCTTCAGTTTAGAAAGAAGCATTCTGTGGAATTGTTATCTAAACAGCTTGACTATTTGGAATTCTTGGATCGACGAGAAATGCCAACTGTTCCTCATCTAAAACTTGACTCGATTCATATGTTTGAACGAGTAACGTCTTTTCCTTGAACAATTCAGAATTCCTT
The DNA here is from genome assembly GCA_026074375.1 of Tanacetum coccineum. Classification (NCBI taxonomy): domain Eukaryota; kingdom Viridiplantae; phylum Streptophyta; class Magnoliopsida; order Asterales; family Asteraceae; genus Tanacetum; species Tanacetum coccineum. The sequence continues at coordinate 4,369 of BQNB010169018.1, forward strand.
GGCCTTTTTGGCTTAGTACACTGCCTCGTCATATGCCCTTCACCCTGGCAGTTATAACACTTAACAACCCTTGCTTGACCAGTTGTATTATTTCCCCCTGAACTTGTAGCATTTCCCTTGGTTCCAAAACCAGCAAAACTCTAACCTTGTCTTCCTTGCCATCCGGAATGGTAGCTTGATTTCTTAGATTAGAAGATGTTCTGAGTTGGTTGTTGGTTGAGGGAAAATGTGATGCAACTACAGTTGACATAAATGTCATTTCTTTGTTAAGACAAGCAATTGGATCATCTCCTGGTAGAAAACTAGAACAGCAAGACCTGAGTCTAATTAAGAGAACTCGGTTTGTGGTTGTGGTGACATTATAGGGGAATGATAGGCATTTTAAGGAACTGATGGTGTTAGATGAGTGATTTAAGGTTGGTAAGCATGTGGGTATTGTTGTGGATGATGAGGTGCTTCATAAGTTGGTAAGTATGGTTGAGAAGAATGAGTTGATTGATGAATTGATGATAGCTGTTGTGGATACAGAACAGAGTTTAACTGAGTTTGATGGTTAGCAACCAACGCAAGAGAACTTGGATATCTGTCACGCATCATTCGTTCTTCATATGTATGTGCGTCATGTTGATTCATATATGCGTACAGCTGATCAAAGTTGGTAGTGTACTTGTTCTTTGCCAACTTGACATCAGTTACAAACTTGCTCCATTCAGGTTGAAGAGCATTTAGAAATTGTGTATTCACTTGAACTTGTTGCATTGTCATGCCAATGGTGTGCATATCATTAATGATTTGAGCAAAGTGCAAGTAATACTCATGAAGTGATTCACCCTTGATGGAAGTAAACTTGTCAAACTCATTATATAGTTTACATTTACGTTCTTGATATGAAAGTTCAGTGCCTTGCGTAAGTAACTTGACTCTATCCTATATATCTTTAGCAGACTGACAATGGTTTATAAGAGCATACACATCTGGTAGGAGACCTTGAAGAACAATGTTAAGTTCTTGAACATCACAATCATCTTGACGCTTCTCTTGTTTAGTGAGTTCTGCATACTTCTTGTCACGAACTTGACCATTTTCTTCAATAGTTGGATAGACAAGCGGTCCACTTTGAATATATTCAAGCATCATCCTATCGTTTTTCTTTCCTTGAGGTATAGCAACATACGACTCTTCCATGAGTTATACATTGTCTTGTCAAGCATGGGAGGATGGTTTTCGGCACCAGCAACTATCATGTATTCTACTAAAGTAGACATCTTTAATTGATTTTTATATGAAAAGATGAAATTTGATCGATCAGTGATAAAGGAGGATTGTGTTAAAGAGTTGTTGTTGTAGGTAATTGAGATTATTATTTCACGGGATTTTACATATCTTTACTAAAACCAAGAAAATACCAAGTTATTTCGCGGGTATTTACAAAGTAAGACAAACCTTAGAAAATAAAATCTTTTTCTAATCAGTGTAATATTCCGTAGGGTTTATGTCAATATAATGTTTCATAGGCTTTATGTCTATGTAATGTTTCGCAGGTTTTATGTCAATGTAATGTTCCGCAGGTTTTATGTCAATGTAATGTTTCGCACGGTTTGTAAAAATTGGACAACGTTTTGTTTTGCACAATTAAGTATTCCGCACGTTTGTTACACAACCTGTTTCGCACACATATTATACTGCATAAATTTCATACATATTCCCAAACATATTTCGCACAATTTAAACAAATTGAGCAGAGTTTTGTTTTACAAAAATACGTATTTCGCAAGAGACAAACACCTGTAATAAACCCCACGGTTTACGTATTTCGCACAATTACATAAATCGCACAACCTGTCATAAACCGCACAAGTATTTCGCAGAGATTACGTATTTCGCACCCTTCAAACTTACGTATTCCACAAGATTCAAAAAACATGAAAAACCTTTAAAAATCATGATAAACACACCCTTTTTGACGTTTTACCTTGATTTTTCTTGTACAATTAAGTATCTTAGGCCTAGATCTTGCTTAAAACATAAACTTTCAGGTTTTTAGACAAAAAAAATCGGGTTTGATTTTTTTGCGAGACCCACGACCCAAAACCACAAAAATCAAAATCAAAACAAGATAAAAAAATGCACACAATATCGCCCCATGGCGACTGATACCAATTGTAGAATATCAAACATACAACAATCTATGAAATGATGTGAAGAAATCTAGAGAGAGAAAGAGGAGGTTGGAACACTTTAGAGAGAGAAAGGAAAATGTGTTATGAAATGAACCAACAACCTTCTCCATGGCATGAAGAGGGTATTTATACCCTTACATAGACGCGGTCAACATGAGGCTTATCTTATGTTGACCCGGTTAGCTTTGCTAAGTTCCAAATACTAACTACGAGCTATATAACAACATTTTAGAAGTGACCGAGGCTTTTTCGTATTTCTAACATTATTCGACTTTTGAAAGTGTCATAAGAAAGGAGTGTTAAACAGAGAATTTTATTTGAAAGATTTTGAAAATCCTTTTGAAAAATTATGTTCAACTGTTTTGAAAACAAAAAGATTTCTCTTTTTTGAAGGTAAAGCGCACTGAAGCGTACACTCCCCTTTTATACGAAGCACGGGTTATGCACTGAAGTGTACGTAAGCCATTCCTAGAAAAATGAGAGAACGGCCAGCGGATAGATACATATATTCTGCCTTTAGAGTCTCGTAAACTTGTCAAGAAAAGAAGTAGAATTTGGAAACCCTTTGCTTGCAGGCTCGTGGGGGTTAGAAGCACTTGCATTATCACACACAGATGTGTTAGACTCACTCTCGGTGTTACTAGGCCTAGGTTAAGCAAGTCTTTCGTTGGAACCTAACTTCTTTGATTTCTTTACATTTGGCTTATGTTTCTTTTAATTTGCACTTTTTGAAATATTAGCACTTTGGTTTTTCTTGTTAGAGTTCATGCCATTCACAAACTTAAACACACATTCATTAGGATTAGCAGTAATCAAACATTGCTTACAAGTAGCACAAACAACTTTAAAATTTTCATTCTGAATACCAAGCTTAATGTTATTACCTTTTGATGACCTATGGTTTGGATTTTAGAAAACTATAATTCCTATGGTGTTCTTCTACTTTCTCAAGATTATTCGAGAGGCAACTACTCTTAGATGCAGAGGAGATCTTATCATTCTTTAGATTACTCCTAGGCTATGGTCTTCTAGTCTTAGTAGTGCTTTCTACTCCTGTAGAAGGTAAACCATTTGTGTTGGAATTGACATATTTCTTAGTGATGACATAAGATTGTGAAACAGTGATCGGTTTTGTCCTAATGCTTGCTTTTACATGTTTGTTAGGCACAAATTAATACCCTAGAGTTCAATGGTAGGGATTTAATCCCTAAAATCATTCCGTTGGGCAATCACTTTCGTCTGTTATTACAACTTTTGATTCTTGAGTGTTTGGTACCGAGTGTGAAGTGACTGGTTTTTACAAAGTGTTTGTGAATGGTGTGACAGAATAGAGTGTTTGGATGTGTCCTTTTGTTCAGAAACCTTATCATATAACTGGGCTCTTAACGTAGCATTTTCATAAATGGTGTCTTGTAATTTTTCTTTCAAAGAGTCAGTTATTAATTTGGTCTGAGCCCGTGTCACTTTGATAGAGTCAAAAAGGTTCTTATATGTTGTCTTAAGATGTTCATTTTCTTTTGCATAATTCAAAACCTGAAACTATAAGGACACGTTCTCATCTTCTAGTTTCGGAGACAAACGATCAAGGGTATCTGATACACATGGAGTATCCTTACTCTTACCCTTGAGATCTCCCAACTAAGCTTGCAACCGTTCGATCTTTTGTTGCATGTCTTTGTAAGGTTTATCATACAAAATCTTGTCATATTTACATTCCTCACATTTTTTATACCAATTATTCCAAAGAACAGCATATTCTTTTTCCTTTTTAATAATGCAAGTTTCAAGTTTTTCTTTCGTATGATCAAGCTCAGTTTGGAGATTTGATGTATCTATAACAGAAAGATTTTTCACAATTGACATAATATCCTGACTAACAACTGCTCTCAAGAGACGCTCGATTTCATATTCCAAAGCCTTGTGCTTAGCAAGAGATTCATCAGCTTTTTTTGCAAGAGATTGAAGTCTCAAAAAAACTTTTAGCTTCTTCTTTCAAAAATAGTATTTTGAAATTTTGAACTCTAGCATCAACTTGGTTAACAATAGGAAAATTTTCATCATTTATAATTTTATGAAGCTCTTGATGAGCAGTAGACGACCAATTGTGTATATCTAATGTCATTTTTTTGTTTTACAACATGTTGAAGAGTCACAATGGTACCTTTTACCTCATTTAAAAATTTTCGTGCAACACTTGGAGAAGTATCATCTGAAAACTCTTTATTTGCTATTGAAATTGATTTGGAAACCGATTTAGAAACACTGGCCATTTTGGAAGTATTTAAAAAATACAACTCTTCATGTGACTTGGCCTTTTAAGAAACAAAAACCTCTTAAAGTTAATTAATCTTTACATTATTTGCTGGTTTTATTTCTTTGTTCAATTGTTTCATTTTTATGCGACTCTCTTAAGCAAGTTGGAGTATCTCCTTCGAATCATACACAGCAGGAGGATCATGCTTTACTAATAATACTTTGCCATTATACAGACTCAGTTGTTTTTGCTGAGCTTGCTTGAGATAAAAAGGATTTTGATAACCCAAAGCCATTTTCTGTTCAGTGTGGTAAAACGAGTCTGGCTTAGGTGAAAGCATGTGCATCGTTTGAATCGATTGACCCGTTTTTACCAAAATGTTATCTAATTCCTTTATCTTATTCTCAAGTTGAATTTGTTTATCAAGAAGCTCGTCTTCGCGTATTTTGAAATCAGACTTCAACTTTTTCTTCTCTTGTTGAAGATAAGAAACAGTTGATTTTTCTTTTGAAAGCTGGTTATTTAAATTTGCAATTTCCTCATTCAAAGTCGTTATCGTTTTAGCAGAACTTAAGTGAAGTGCATTTATCTTTTTAGTAAGACATTGCTCTTGATAAACAGACTTTTGATAACACCTTTCAAGTTTATCATATTTTTCTTGATTGATTTCAAAACATTTTTCTTGATTTTTATATCTAGCAAGCTCAGTGGTCAAATCAGGATGTATTTCTTTTATTTTGCGATTGACCGTGTTGACTTTCTCAACTTCAATGACCAAATTATTATATAATGATTCAAAATAAGCACATGTTTCCTCAACGGTAGTAGGATGTTGTTCTAATGTTCCTCCACTTTGTTCCACACTAGAAACCGCAGAGATAACATTACTGTCATTCTGTTAAAATTGGTGTGGTTCAGAAATAGGCTCGAGTAACTCAGTATACTGCTCCTCTTGAGTAAACATGTTGAATATATCATTATCATAACAATTTTCAAAATGGTGTACCTCAGCTGATCCATCTGAATCATATACGGGAGCTTTGTCAATCTGAGTACCTGATGTTGATGCTTGATGTAAATTATCGTTGAAATAGTAGTTCGCATTTACTTCCTTAATCTCATCATAGGCACTTGTAGTAGCCATGAAATCAAATTCCTCAGAATTAAGTTGGATTCCTGCTTCTTCCTTTTGAGCAATCTACAACTGTGTCTGAAGATAAGCAGCATCCCTTTTCCTTGGCTGTACTATGCAGTTCCTAGCATAATGATCCACTCTTTGATAGTTGTAACACCTCATCTGATTTTCATTATTCCCATTAGCATTACCCTCAGCCCGTGTTGCTACAACATTTCCATTTCCATTATGATTTGCAATCCCTAGAACAACACTAAGCCCATTCTTATTCCTAACATTTTGAAGACCCAGATTCTGAACCACATTTTACCCCATCTGATTCCCTACATTTTTCACTTCATTGCACCCAATCTGATTTCCTGCATTCTATTCAGTATACTGTCTAAACTAGTTCCCACCAATATCCTCAACCATTAGCATTTGTCTATCTTAACCCATATTCATACTCGGTTGTGGAGTCTGCTTGTTGCAAGGGTTTGATGAACTAGTTTGGTTGTTCTTTGTTTATGTGGTGTCGTTTAGCTTAAATTCCTTAGCCATGATATAAGTGCCATGTCTATTGCAGTAGTGGGATCTGAGATATCTTCAGGATTTGGCATTGATTGTTGCATGTAGTTTAGGTTAAATAGATGTTGTTGGACATAGTTGTTGTTGAGTTGTGAATGTTGCATGTAGGTAATGTGTGCTGGTTAATCTAGGTGAAATGGAGTTTGAGTTTGTAACATTAATGCCAAAGGATCATGTGTTTTTGCAAGTCGTTCTGCTATGTCAGCATAAATGTCTTGTTGAGTTGACATTACAAAAATAATGTGAAATGATATACTAGGATCGTTTTAATGATTAATGTGAGTTGTGTATTTGTGATGTAGTTTAGGTGTTCTTGAATTGTATTTTTGTTAATGATTAAGTGTTTGTTATTGGATTTAGTTGACAAAGATGATTGGATCAAATGTTGGATTTTCAATCAAATTGCGCTTTTTGATCAAATCTCACTTTTTGGATCTTGAGGTCAAACTACATGTGTTGACAAGTCAAACTGCATAAGTTGACAAGTTATTAATACAAATAATGTCTAAAAACGTTATTTATATTTTTTGACCTCTCAATATTTTGATAATAACAAAATGTAAAAATGTTTATGATAAAAATAAACGTTTACAAATTATTAATCGTAAAATTCCATTTCTAAGATTTGTAATCACTGAAGGTATGGACAAACAAATCATTAAGCATGATTAGTGATCAAGAAAATATTTTTTCTTAACCATCACATTTTTACAAATGTATTTTCACAAAAATAAATATACAAAATAATTTCTAATTAAAAGAAAAGTTTTATTTAAAACTTAACTTTGAAATTCAAAATTTTCCGCTAAAATGGAAGCTTCCATACCAGATACTACCTTCCTTACAAAAAGATAAAAACAGGAGTGGAGTCTACTAGGCGGCCCTTTATAGGTCTGGCGGCCCCCAAATATATTTGGGACCGCCGGGACCGTCTGCAGTGACCGTTGGGTTTTCCTGCCTATAAATACTGCACCATTCCTAGCTTAAAAATACACCTCTTTGCACGAATTTTTCTAGTCTTCTTTCTCTCTCTAAAAACATTCTTTCTCTCACTAAATCTTTTGATCACTAACATTGTTTGATCTTGTTTCAAGTGATCCAATCTCTTCTTCTTATCTCTCCTCTCTATCAAAGGCAAGAGAAGAACATTCGTATTTGCCAAGAAACGAATTGTTATTTAGTGTCTCTCCTCTCTTCTTCGAAATATCAAATCTCTATTGTAATTATCTTGTGTAATTATGTGATTCAGATTGTGTGTAAATCCGATAGTGTAGATCTTGTGAGTGTATAGTGTTTGTGAAGTGGTAGATTGGTTCTAGCTAAGATTAGGACTCGACATTTAGCTTAGTATTGGAAAATAACGTAAGCGACGTGTAAACGGTTTTATCCGCCTGAAGGGAGCTTGTTGACATAGTGAAATCTTAAGTAGGATACCCGGAGAGTAGAGTGGGTCGAAGAAGAGATTCGTAGCCGAACTACTATAAATCTTGGTGTCTTGGTTTGATTGTTCCTTCTCTCATCTCTTTATATATTGTTGTCATTGTCATTTAATTTTAGTTTAGATATTTACATTTATAACACCCCGTGTTTTAGGGTCATTGTACGTCGTTAATAAATTCACTATTTATTTTTAGTATTGTATGCATTTGCTTTTAAATTGAAATCGTTAAGTTAAATCGCGTAAGCTAAACATTATCGTTCAATGTAGACGGGCATCAAACAATTAAACGTTTACATCAAGCAAGTGTTAGATAATTATTTAGAGGATAATTAGTAACTTTTCACATTTTATTTTTATTGGTTACGTAAAGTGTTTACGTTTAACGATAAAATGTGTTTAGGCATTCTTGGAACCATCAAAACTTATCTACGCTTCAACAAATACCTATTTTTATACCCAATGCCCAAATTTTTATAAAACTTTAGCCATGTTAACATTGTTAGTCATATTATACATAAAATAAACTAACTACAACCTATAGATTACAAATTATACATCTACACTTTAACCTTATACATTTAAGCTTCAATATAATGCAAGATACTTTGTTAAAGACCAAAAATCACCAACTAGCTCATCCCTGCCTAATTTTCGGCTAGAATGTGATCCCAAGGGAACATGGAGCACACAAATGACCAACTAGTATATGTACAAACCTTTCTCATTTATACCTTGAAGTACTATGTCTAAGTCTTGACCAAAGACTTCCTTTAAACCCTCAATGTGTCTAAAGACTTATACACATGATCTTTGACTAGTCCAAGATATATATAAAGGAAGCACTAGTAAGAACACACACACATTTCATTTCTTAGGTGAAAAACTTAACTCATTCTCTCTTGTTGCTCTCTCAAACCCACGGCTAAACCACAACAACATAAACAATCTATAACAAATTTATTTACCACATTTTCAAGTATTCCTACAACATATCTAAGATATCCTAAGGTGTTTAGAAGGTTTTATTTGGGGTTTACAGGTGTTAAAGCAAGAAGGTTCAAGATTAGGGTTTACTTGGATTTAGGGTTTTTAAGGTGTTGGAAGCTAGGGTTTGTTTGCTAAACAAGGGTTTAGATCATATTGTTTATCATCCTGCATCATATTAAGGTTATCTAAAAACCTTAATCTCTTTACTTTTATGATTTTATGCATATATGATGTTTATATATTTAATCATCATCTAGGAAACTTATCTACATGAATAATAGATTTTTACACTTGTTTATGATTTGGTATACTTCTACATATGTTATATGAATGTTAATATCATGTTATAATAGAAATATAAGTATTGTACAAGTGTGGTTTATGTATAAAAGTGTATATAAACAAGTTACCTAAAAAGTGTATATATAAAGGTTCATGAATAAATAAGTATGTAGACATATGGATCTTGTGATTCTTGAACAATCTTTGGACAAATCATGGACTAGGGACTCTAAGGATGTAATACATGTGATATAAGTTATTATAATGGACTTGTAACAAAGTTGTTAAACTAAAATGTTATAAAAACTAATTTTAAACACATTTTAATGAAAACCTCAAAAGTTTCAGTTATAATTCGAAAATAAAAGTACTTATTTTATGTTTTTATAAAATACTATATCTCATGAGGATTTCAAAAAGGTAAGAAACTCGAAAAAAACGATTTATAACGAAGGAGATACGTAATTTACAAGTTACGCGATAATAAACGCGTTTATTAAAGAAATTTTATAAAAACGTTTTAAGTTTTACTTCTGATATATACAAATGGTTATTTTTCTCAGATAGTACACATTTTTAGGATTCCAAAACATTAAGAATCATAATTTTATGA
>BQNB010169019.1:0-13827 GCA_026074375.1 Tanacetum coccineum
CCATTTTCTTTGTTTTTTACTTTCTCTCTCTAAAATCTATTTTTCTTATTTTTGTGTTTGGTGATGAAATGATATCCTAACACTCTTTACCTTTTTCTAATTTATATAGTTTATTTTTTAGTTCGAGTATTTCATTTTCTAACCCATTTTTAATTTGTGTTAGTGATTTATTTTTAGCCATGACTTTTAGACCTACTTTGCATAGTCGATTATATTCACTATCTAATTCTTTTTCATCTAAAGATGAATGATCATCACTAAAGAATTTGGTTTCGGAAAGTACCTCATTAGATGTTTTAGCCATAAGACACTTTTCGTCCTTTGTCCTTTCTTCTTCATCTTCGTCGCTATCACTCTAAGATCCTCTAACAAACGCCTTTTGATTTTGATATTTTGATTATTTCGGACACTCTCTGATGAGATGATTTGGATCTCCACACTTAAAGCATTTTCTTTCGCTTTTACCATAACCATCATTTCTACTTCTTTGAAATGTTTTTCTATTGCCTCGTGGTTGTCTTACATAATTTGGTATAAATTAGTAAAACAAACTTATTAGTTAAGTGTTTAGGACAAGATAGAGCATTTAGAAAATATGGAAACGTCAATTTATAGGGGACGGTATTAACGTCCCGAAATTTAAAACTTACCTAAAATAGAAAGTTACTAAAAAGGGAAATTTTCGGAAAAACGTTGAGACTTATCAAAATCTATAAAAAAATTATTTGATCATACTTTATTAAATAAATTAAAGCACAAGCACACATGGATATCTTTTCCTTCATTCTTTCGTGCAAGTTTCGTGTATCGTTCATTTTCCTAAGACGCGTCATTTATCTAGGTCGCGTGTAGGATCCCTTGGTTTACATTCTTCGTTGTTGATTTCCGATTCACAAATTACACAAGGTGAGTTCATAGCCCCACGTTTTTACCGATTTACAAATGCTTTATACTTTGGGGTGAGAAACATTGTTTGCTTTTAAATTTGGACACAAGTTCCTTACGCGAATTTTCCATGTTTATGTGTTGCCTAAGTTTGCTTACAAATCTACTACTACCCGAATTATCATGAACTGTTAATTTCTCGACCGGAGGACCGGTTGAGGAAGCGCGAGTGAGTAAATAGATCTATTAGGACTAATTATCCCTATCCGCTTTGGTTCCACTTAACGAAGAACAAACGGATATATGTCATGTCGATTGTGCGTTATGGTGGTCTTTGGTTTGGGACACCGGTTAAGGGCAGGAATACTATGCGACAGGATGTAACATGCCCTGTTGATTATTAGCTTCAGTGTCATAAGCTTAGCGCAATAGTAAATACTTTTTATGTGATGTTGTATCTGTTATAGTAGTCGCATACGTTTTGAAATCTTGTGGTCCACTCTTGTACTAACTTAAACCTATGAATTCACCAACATTATGTTGACGTTTTAAACATGTTTTCTCAGGTGCTTAGCTTGGATTGATTCTTGATGCTATATGGAGTCTATGTGCTATGTGACTTCACCAATTTCAAGACTTATCTATTATTTACTCGTTTTAATTATCAAAACTTTGTTATGCTTCCGCTACATATAACTTAAATACTAGGTTGTAAAACTTAAATTTATTTTCTTTTATACAACGAGTAAACTTTTTCAAACGTCCATGATTAGTAGTCGTTCTTTATTGCTTTGTGATCGGATTGTTATGACGTCACGCCCTCAAACACGTATTCCGTCCAGGCCCCGTCTGGGGGTATGACAGATTGGTAATCATAGCCAAGGTTATAGAGAACTAGGTAGTTATACTAGGTCTGGTCTATAACCAGTATGTAATCCTATGTGCCTCTATCTGTGCTTATGTGTTGTCTATCCTTGCTGCATACATATATATGAGATTTCTATATATACTTGAGAGTATTACATATTGCCATATTTACCTTGCCATTCATTTTATCATTTCTTTACGCTTTGCATGGTTTCATATAAAGGAGATTTATATAAACTTTTGCTTGTGCAGATCATGGCAGCTTCGACTATCACTATTTCTTCTGATTCTTTGGATGAGAGTATGGGATCATCGCCCTCTCAGGTTATTCTTTTTGGTGATATTCTTACTATTATTCCTTCTACTTCTATGGTTGCTCTAGAGACTTCTACTATTGCTCCTGTTATTTCATCTGTCGCTCCTGTGGTTGAGACGACTCTTGTCGCTTCACCCACTGGATTGTGTGGCTTGGTTCCCTATCCGGGTTCCGATTCTGATTCACCAGATGAGATGTCTTCACCAGAGCACATTTCCCCGCTACCAGCTATCTCACCATTCTTATGTACCGATCCTTCTGAGGCTCCTGATTCTTCTGATGGACCACCATCACAGGACGCTTATGTTACTACCGTTGCTCATTGGAGGAGCAGGGTAACAGCATGTCCATCATCATCATCTGAGTTTCCTATTGCTCCTGTTACTGCCCCGCCCGGGATTCGTCGACGGTCAGCGATTCTTATCCGACCCGGGGAGGCTATTCCTTTTGGTCGACCTTACCGCACCCATCTTAACGGGCCGCATAAGTTGTTGACTGCAAGGAAGAGAGTTGGACCTTTACCAGCTCACAGATTAGCATCGAGGCATGCATCACCTCATTCTTCAGATCATCACTCATCTCCTTCCAGTTCATCTTCGGATTCTTTGCAAGTTCATTCTTTGGGTTTGGATGCATCAGATCAGGCTCATTCTGGATCTTTGACTAGAGATGTATCACCCAGATTGTGTTACCCTCCGAGGAGAGCACCACGACGTAGTAAGGCATTTCGTCGTTGGTGTGCTGCTCCATTATCTACTTTGTATCCACCAACTACATCAGAGTCATCATCAGGAGATTCATCAGAGAGACCCATGTATTTATCTTCACATTCTGCTGGACCATCTCGCAAGAGATGTAGATCCCAGGTTGATTCAGTACCATTCTCTATGCCAGTTACGGGATCATTAGCTCCTACCCGTGCTGATCTCTTACCACCTCATAAGAGGTTCAGAGATTCATATTCATCTGAGGCTAGCATAGAGGAGGATGCCGAGGTTGGTCTTATAGAGACTGGGGTTGATATGGAGTTAGGTATTGGTGATGGGGATGATGTTAGAGATCATGTTGAGATTGACCTTAGGGATGTCAGGGATGACACAGAGGAGTATGAGGCTGACGCTAGTGCTGGAGACACAGCTGAGGTAGGTATCGACCCTATGACCGCACCGATAGCTGAGGAGGAGATTGTTGAGTCAGCTGGAGAGGATTCTTCTTACTCGTCTGGCACTAGGGATGTATTATTAGGTCATTCGAGGATATGTCGATTAACCAGGATGATGCTGTGCGTGACTTTTACCATCACATGTCTGAGGTTTGTGTTGATAGGATTGTCGGGATTGAGACTGCTCAGAGACGGTTGGAGGCCGATCAGTTAATAACTAGTGGAGATCGAGCTAGGATGGCCAAGATGATATATAGCTTAAGGTTAGAGAACCTCAAGGTTCGTGCTATGTTGGATATTGAGAGAGATCGTGTGAGCAGCCTTCGTCTTCATATGTCACTTTCATAGGAGGAGTTTCGTTAGATTTGTAAGGATCGTGATGATGCTCGAGGGAGACTTAGGAGGTTGGAGTCGTATCTTAAGAGGCGTTTTAGTTTTCGCCCATAGTCTAGTTGTACCCTGATCATGTAGGACACTAGGCCGATGGTTAGGTCTAGATATTAGCAGTAAATAACTGTGGATCATGAACCTATTTTGGATTTGGTTGTAATCGAATTATGCTTTTATTTATGAAATGAAAAGCTTGTTTTGGATCTCTCGTTTATTTATCTATATTGTTATTTATTCTTTCTGGAAAACGTGTTACAATAAATTCTACTTCATAGCATGTATTAAATTATCGTTGCCTAATGTTTGTATATTCATTTCAAAATCTCACTATGGGTTGTGTCTTGTGATGTAGAACAATGACAAACACTCGTTCTAGGATGACCCACGCCGCAATTGAAGAAATGATCAACCAACGTATGCATGCAGCTCTAGAAGCTCATCGAGTTAACCAAAATCTTAAACTCGGGAATGGGAATGACAATGGAAATGGTAATGGAAATGGTAATGGAAATGGAAACAATGGAGGCGACAACGGTGACGGTAATGAGAACCACAATGTGAATGGAAGAGGCGATAGGTTGGTTGCTCGTGAATGTACTTACCAAGACTTCATGAAGTGTCAACCATTAAGTTTTAAAGGAACCGAAGGTGTGGTTGGTCTGATAAGGTGGAGTGAAAAGATGGAGACTGTGTTTCACATCAGCAACTGTCCGGAGAAATATCAAGTGAAGTATGCTACATGTACCTTACTCGACAGTGCACTAACCTGGTGGAACTCTCACAAGAGAACCATCGGAACTGATGCCGCATACGCTTTGTCATGGAGAGAGCTGATGAAACTGATGACCGAAGTGTATTGCCCGAGAAATGAGATCCAAAAGATGGAAACCGAGTTGTGGAATCTGTCGGTGAAAAACAATGACATCGCTAATTACACTCAAAGGTTCCAGGAACTCACCATGATGTGCACCAAAATGGTTCCCGAGGAGGAAGATCGGGTGGAGAAATTCATTGGAGGTCTTCCCGATAACATCCAAGGAAATGTGATTGCTGCAGAACCTACAAGACTACAAGATGCTGTTCGAATTGCCAACAACTTGATGGATCAAAAGTTGAAGGGTTATGCTGTGAGAAATGCAGAGAACAAGAGAAGATTGGACAACAACTATGGAAACAACCGTGGGCAACAACCACCCCACAAACGACAGAATACTGGAGGACAGAATGTTGCTAGAGCCTATGTGGCTGGTAACAATGAGGAGAGGGAATATGAAGGTACCTTGCCTCTCTGCAACAAGTGTAAGCTTCATCATGTAGGCCCTTGCACCACAAGATGTGGGAAGTGCAATAAGATTGGACATTTGACCAGGAATTGCAGGGTTACCAATTCCACTACTTCCACCCAGAGAGGTCAAATGGTGAATCAAAAGGTGTGTGACTGTTATGAGTGTGGTGCAAAGGGATTTCCGGAAAGAATGGCCCAAGATAAGAACCAAAACGTGGAAACAAAGCAAAGAGTTCCTGATGCAAGAGGCATAGCATATGCATAGGAAGGAGGAGACGTAACCAGTTCCAACATTGTCATGGGTACGTTCCTTCTCAACGATCATATGCCTATATGTGATCATGATTCTGGCGCCGATAGGGAGTTTTCGTATCAAATATTTTTAGTGTATGCTCTCGATTATCACACCCTAGCCTTAGATGTTCAGTTACGCATCAAGTAGCTGATGAAGGACTTCAAAAACCAACACGGTGCTTATGGGCTGTACATTAGGGACTGCCAGGGACATCCCTTTAATATCGACCTGATTTCATAGAGTTGGGTAGTTGTCGACGTTATCATGGCATGGATTGGTTAGCCACAGAATCATGCTAGTGATTGTTTGTGACGACAGCCGAAGATAGTGCATATTCTTATGAAATGAAAATTTGATCGTTCAGGAGACAAAGGTGCCAAGGAGAAAGAAATCACAGTTGAGCATGAATATCATGTTGAAAAGGCCAGAAGTATATGGAGATAACGGTGGTCAATATTTCTGGCACAGGTTACGGTGAAGTGAAAACAAAGCAAGTTAGGATGAGAAGCGACTTGAAGATTATACCGACTTCGTCGGACTTTCCAGAAGTTTTATCCAGATGACTTACCTGGACTACCACCCACACGGAAAGTCAAGTTTCAAATTGACTTATACCCAGGTGCTGCACCTGTAGTCGAGCCCCGTATGGTTTAGCACCATCGGATAGATGAGAATTGTCTACTAACTTCAAGAACTATCTGACAAGGGATTTATAAGGACAAGTTCCTCACCCTGGGGAGCTCCAGTTTTGTTTGTCAAAAAGAAAGATGGCTCTTTCCGAATGTGTATCGACTACCGTGAACTTAACAAGCTTACTATGAAAAATCGATACCCACTTCCGAGAATCGACGACTTGTTTGATCAGTTGCAAGGATCATGTGTGTACTCAAAGATCGACTTAAGGTCTGGTTATCACCAACTCAGAGTTCGTAATGAAGATATCCTAAAGACGGCGTTTTAGAATCGCTTCATGGTCATTTCGACATTCAAGTGATGCCATTCGGCGTTGACTAACGCGCGGCAGTGTTCTTGGATTTGGATGACCGGGTATGCAGACTATACCTAGATAAATTTTTGATGTGATCAATCGATGACATCTTGATCTCCTCTAAGACCAAGGCGAACATGATGTTATACATCTTTAGACTAATTTTGGAGTTGCTTCAAGAAGGAATATTAATACGCCAAGTTCTCAAAGTCGTGACTTATGGCTATCGAGGATATAAATTTCTTGGATCACGTGATTGATAGCGAAGGCTATTCCCAGTGATCCTGCACAAGATTGAATCAATCAAGGATTGGGAATCACCTAAAACTCCAACCAGGAAATTCACAATAATTTTCTAGGTCTGGCTGGGTATACCGACTATTTATCGAAGGTTCTCCACGATTGCAAGCCTGTGACAAAATGACTCAGAAAAAGTGTAAAGTTCAATTGGGTGAAAAGGAGGAAAACTGCTTTCAGACGATTGAAGCAAAAGTTGTGTAGTGCACCAATTTGGCATTGCCGAAGGAAAGTGAAATTCGTTAGTATACTGTGAAGCTTTATAAGGATTAGGGCAGTGTTGGTTGCAAAATGGAGAAAGTCATAGCTTATGCATCCGCAACTCAAAATCCCCATGAGAAGAAACTACACGACACATGATTTGGAATTGGGGAGCTGTGGTGTTCGATCTCAGATGTGGCGGACATTACCTTTACGGCACGAAGTTGCATTGTGTACACTGATCTAGGTTTGCAACATTTATTCTTGATCAGAAAGAGTTGAATATGATGACAAGTAGGTGGTTGAGCTGTTAAGTGTACTACCGACTGCGAGTTAAAACAATTTTAAGTTACACTCCGGGGAGGAAGGCGAATGTGGTGGCTGATGCGTTAAGTCGAAAGAGTAGACCTAAGCCACTACGAGTTCGAGCCTTGGTTATGACAATCGGTTTGAACCTCCCTGCGCGGATCTTGAATGCTCAGGTTGAGGCGAGAAAAGAAGAGAATTACGAAATAGAAGCTTTGCATGCATGATTTAAGATCTAAGAGCACGTGCAGATGGGAACGTTCGTGTTTGCAGAATAGGAAGTTGGATACAATGGTTTGGTGACTTGAGAGCTTTGATTTGCACGAGTCGCATAAGGTTCAAAAGTATACGATTCCACATGGATGAACAAAACTGTACCAAGATTTGAAGAAGCTATACTGGTTGGCCCAACATGAAGAGCAGAAATTGACCCCATATGTGAGAAGTGTAGACTTGCGCAAAGGTTAAGAGAGTACCAAAACGTTCTGATCTATTGGTACAACATAAAATCTCTGAATGGAAATGGGAAAAAAGAAACTATGGACTTCGTGACAAAAGTATGCCACAAAGGCAAGTGGGCCAGGATATGATTTGGGTTATAGTCGACACCGACTCACTAAATCTGCTCATTTTCTGCCTTGCAAAGGAAAACGACTCGATGAGAAGTGACAGGCGATCCTTGAAAGAAGTGGTGTCGAGACATGGAGTGCCTGTTTCGTCTAGCTCTGATGCTGAATGGCAGGTTTGTGTCTCATTCTGGCATCTCTTCAAGAAGCTTTTGGAACTCAAATTAGATATGAGTACCCGCATATCACCCCGAAACAAGATGTAAAGTGAGAGGTACTATCCAATTTGGAAGACCTGTTCCGAGATGTGTGATAGATTTCGGGAAGGGATGGGACTACATTACCCCTTAATAGAATTCTCATAAATAACAGTTATCATAAGTATTAAGGGGGCAACTTTTGAGGCGTTGTATGGTCGTACATGCGGGTCACCTATTGTTGGGCTGACGGTGGGGGATGCTCAAACTTACTAGACCAGAATTGTTCGTGAGACAACAGAGACAGATTATCCAAATCAAGCATCGTCTACAGCGTTAACGTGATTGACAAAAAGTGTTACGCTGATACGAGAGTAAGCCATTAGAGTTACAGGTTGGGATAAGGTTATGTTGAAAGTTATATCGCCCTGCAAAGGAGTAATACGTTTCGGCAAACGGGGAAAGTGAACCCCTGTTTATTGGATCTTTTAAAATTTCTCGCCAAGGTTGGACGGTTCATTATCGACTTAGAATTACCAGAGAAATCTTAAGCCGTGTTCATAGTACCTTTCACGCTTGAACCTTAAGAAGGCTTATCGATGAACCGCTCGCGATTCCATTGGAGAAATCCACATTGACGAAAAAGCTAAATTTCATTGAAGAACGGTTTGGATTTATGGACCGCCGAAGTCAAGCGGTTTGAAAGCAAGAGTCGCATTCCATCGTGACGGTCTTTGGAATTCAAGAGAGGTCCCGAGTTATACCTGGGAACGCCGAAGACCAACTGCCAAAAGAAGTACCCCATCTGTTCGCTACACCTGTATCGCATCATCTCAAGCTAAGTCTAAAGCTTTAAGGAAAATCTCTTCTAATGGGGAAAGGATGTCACACCCCGTAATATGTCCCGGGTTTGTGTTTCCGACCCATTCCGGTCATCTACTTTAAATATTATAACGTTACGTTTACTTGACATTTACCGAGGAACTAAATGCGTAAAAACTAAGGAACGGACATCGGACGCGTTCCGACATCGGTTATAAATAATTTAGGCCATTTTATGTGATATTTTAAATTTCCTTGATTGTCTCTGTGATTTTTAATCACTTTCCGATACTTAATTTTTAGGAATTTTATCTCTTAATTGCGTTCTTCGCGTTTTTGACAAACAGAACCCTAGAAACTCGACAATCTTTTCGTGTTAACTCATGTTATACGATCATCTTATAGCCTAGCTTAAAAATTTCGTTCACCCTCATTCCCATACATATGAAGATGCCTAAATCCAAGCCAAAACACTCTTGGTACTTGAAATTAAATCATCCTTAAACCACTAACACAAATTTTAAAAATATTGCCATACTAGTGAAAGAAAGGGACATTTTTGTATCCTAGCAACATGCATGCATGCAAGACTCTTACACATCACATGCACTCCTGACCACATTTGACTCACGTTGTCTAGAATTATTTCATAAGGACTTTAGCTAGCAAATTTTTTGTTGTGTGGTCTTGCCTTGTAAACCCAAAAACTGGAGCACCCTATGAGCCAAGAAAGCGTGCTCAAGCCACATGACATGAGTCTATGATACCACAAAAACCCTAACTCTCCTACTATAAATAAGAATACATTCTCACACTTAGGGTTTACTTCCATTTGCAAGCCTCAACAAAACTCTTTTCTCTCCCTCTCCTCTTTGCTAGCTTACGGCACACCATCACCACCCAAGCACATCCATAACTTTTGATTTTAGTAAGATCCAAGTGTTTAAAGTTTATTCTAGTTATATCTAAGTGTTCTTTTGTGAAGCGTTAATTCAAAAGATTTTCAAGATTTCAAGATTCGGGTTGCAAGATCTTTTGGGTTTTTTGAAGATCTTTAATCCTTGGGTATAGATCTAGTGTTTTTGCCTATATATTCTTCTTGATTGGTAAGTTTACATGATACTTACTTGGTTTCATCCATAATTTCTATAGTCTAGGTTTATATTAAAGATCCATGTGTTTGTGGTTAAACTTTTACAAAAGAAAATTTTAACACACACTTTGCCATCTTTTATAAATGGAAGTAAACATGGTTACCACTTTATGTTTATGTCTTATAATATGTTCTTGGTGAGATTGAGAGTTGATGAGAGTTGCAACAATAGAGATTAGGATGAATTAAGGTTTAGTTTTGTTGGTTGGTTATTGGTAAATAAAGATTAGGGCTAGATTAGGCACTAATATGCGAGTTGGGTTGAGTTTTGGTCGTATTTCGGTAAAACAACCTTGCTGTCCCGAATTAGTTTTGTGGTTTATTGAGGCGATCTAAAAATGGTTTAGTTAGGCGTAAAAGTAGTTTTTGAAGAAAAGTTTAATTCGAACTATATAATTTTTCATATATCACACTTTAAAAATCGGACTTAAAGGCAGTCAAGTAATGTGCCCAAATGAAACTCAAAACATTTTTCGGCATCATAAATGAATAGTGGGCTGTTAGGAATAGTAAAATGGGTTTCCGGGCACTTTCGGACGATTTTGGGTATTTTAGATGCAAGCGAAACATATAGAAATGATAGGTAATTAATTAGAACAACTAGAAATGTCATGAAAGGTTATTTGAGATGCCGACCTTAATAAAAAGTAGGATTATTAAAAATGGTACGAATTGGACATTTAGGCGATTTAAACATAAGGATTAGGCGTTTTAGAATTGTTTAAGCGAATTGAAAATATGGAAACTTAAGAAAAAGGGGACGCTATACATTTCGAAACTAAAACTTTCCTAAAAAGGAAAGGTTTCTAAAAATAGTAATTTTTTTTCAAGTGTCGAGATTCATCAAAGATGTTATAAATTTATCTAAGTCTTTTATTACTAGAACGCAAACACACTCGGATGCTTTAAATGATAAACATGGATGCTTTACTTGTTTACTTTGCCGAATGCTAAGTCATACCCATATTTACTCTAGGTCACGGCTAGACCTCCCTATACCATCATCGTTGTTGTGGTTATCGCTTATCCTTGTTAAGGTGAGTTCATAGCCCCACGTTTTTACTGATTTACAAATGCTTTATCTATGGGGGTGGAGGAAACATTGTTTGGTTTTAAATTGGACACAATTTCTTTACGTGGAGTTTTACAATGTTTATGGTGTTGCTAAGTTGCTTACAAACCTACTATGCCCGAATTCTCATGAACTGTTAATTTCTTCGACCGGAGGATTCGGTTGAGGGTGCGCGAGTGAGTATAATAGATCTATTGGACTAATTATCCTTATCACTTTGGTTCCACTTAAACGAAGAACAAACGGAATATATGTCATGTGATTGTGCTTTTTTATGGTGGTCTTTTGTTTGGGAGACAAACCGGTTAGGGAGGAAATACTATATTGTGACAGGATGTGTGAATATCCTCGTTGATTATTTAGCTTAGTGTCACTCGAGCTTAGTCGTAATAGTAAATACTTTTTATGTGATGATGTTTCTGTTTTTAGTAGTCGCATACGTTTGGAAACTCTTGTGGTCCAATCTTGTATACTTAAACTATGAATCTTCACCAACATTATGTTGACATTTTTAAACATGTTTTTTCAGGTGTTTAGCTTGGATTGAGTCTTGGTGCTATGTGGCGTCTATGGTGCATGTGACTTGCCAATTTCAAGACTTTATCTTTCTTTACTTCGGTGTCCTTATCAAAACTTTTGTTATGCTTCCGCTACATCTAACTTAAATATTATGGGTTGTAAAACTTAAATTTATTTTCTTTTATGCAACGAGTAATTTTTTTTAAACGTCCATGATTAGTGGTCGTTCTTTATTGCTTTGTGATCGGATTGTTATGGGAGTCATGCCTTGGACACGTATTCCGTCTAGGCCCCGTCTGGGGGTGTGACAATTATTTTCCCGTCAGCTAGTTCAACATCGTAATAATGGTCTAACGTAGTTGGTGTGATATCATATTAGGAGCTAAATGCAGTAGACACAAAACTTCTATCGGCACCAGTATCAAATAGGATATAAGCATAGCGGTTGTTTAGAAGGAACGTACCTTCTTCTCACTAGACCCTGTTGTATAAGCTCATGCCACATTCTACCTTTTGGGAGGCTGCTGCAGGTTTTGATTGTTCTTAGAAGTGTCATCAAACTTTCTCTTGTTGTCAACCTAACATTCAGCAAAGGTGTTGATCTTCTTGTCCATGAGTTCAGTTGCAAATTCAATTGCATCCTGCATGGTTCTTGGCTTAGATGCCTTTACACTTCCGTGAATCATGTCGGGCAAACCACCAACATACTTCTCGATCTTATCTGACTCTTCGGGAAACATCCTGGCACACATCAATGCCAGCTCCTAAAAACACTAGTTATAGCTTACCACATCGGTACCTTGAACCTTCAGATTCCACATCTCAACCTCAAGCTTCTTAATCTCGCCCCTTGGGCAGTACTTGTCGGTCATTTTCTTTTTCAGGTTTGTCCAAGTCATTGCATACGCAACGTCATGACCAACAGTCCTAACGTGGGAGTTCCACCACGTTAGAGCACTTCTAAGAAGAGTACAAGTGGCAAACTTGATTTGGTTTTCCACAGTGCAGTTGCTTATACAGAACACAGTTTCCATTCTTTCAAACCACTGAGTCAACTCGATGACTCCTTCAGTACCCTTAAAATATAGGGGTTTGCATTTCATGAAATCTGGGTAAGTATACTTACGAGCAAGAGGAGCTTGTCTCCTTACACCCGTTCCAGAATCATGGCTGTCTTTGCCATTTTGGCTTCTGTCAGCGTCATGTGCTGCCAGTGCATCAGCAACACCTTGGTCGATCAGTGCCTTAAGCTGGGCATCAGTCATAGGGGTAGTGGTGGTTGTTGTGGCTAGTGTTGACCTCGTGGTTCTTTTTGGTGCCATTTTCTTCAAATCATAAGAAAATATAATACCGGTTAGATTTTATAAAATCACAATCGAAACATGACGTAAGCATTTACTGTAACAAGCAAAATTAAACTTATATAAGTATATTATATAAGACCAGTAGTAATATACATACTATAATATAAACACGTATGTGAGTCCCAAACTGAACAGATCTTTGCAACCTGCTAAGGGTGATAGCCAACTTGTATAAATACATATTGACTATAGAGAAACACTAACTATGAATACTTATTGTATATGCGGAATATACACAATAGTATTAAGAAGAACAATGAATACTAAACTTTGATTTCTATTAATCTGCTTTAAGTGATTACAGATTACTAACTATGAGATATGATTGTATGAGATGAGATCTGTGTGTTATCAATGTGTGTCATCTCTCTAATGCCGTAGGGTTCCTTTTATAGACCAAGGATAAACCCTAACAGGCTTACAAAATGCGTAAAAGATAATACATATCTTTTCCTACAATATCTCATACATATCTCTTAAATGGTACTAACTATTTTATACTAACGGTACTAACTATCTGAGCAGTACTTAACACTTTGTATTGTCAGTACTAACTATAACTAGCGGTACTAAGTATATAACCAACGGTACTAAGTTAGGAATGTATAATTCCCAACAATCCTCCCCTAAACATGATTGTTGAACTCGTTTAACTTCATGTTTCTTCAGGTTATTCTTCTTAAGTTCTTGGAGGATGTATCCAAACATTTTAACACATCTTGATCTGATCTTGAAACACTATCCATCTTCATCAGCAACTTTGTCTTTTCAGCAACATCTTTTCAGCAACACAGCCACATCTTTTCAGCAACAATTCAACTAAGTTGGCTTTGTAGTTTTTGGCAAACTACGAGCCATAAACGGATTTGATGTTCCTTTACCAGTATCCGTTTGCTCTGGGATAGTCAACTCTTTATTGAAAAATATGGTGAGTTAATTACCATACAGTTTTTGGTAAATAGTCAACCATCAATAGAATTGATTTATCTTTACCAAATACCGTTTGCTTTTGGACTAGCCAATGCTTCATTTCCATAACATGGTGCATTGATAAACCATATAGTTTTTATCAAACTATTAGCTATCAACAGATTTGAGTAGTCTTTACCAAGAACTGTTTGATCTTGTACTAGCCAACTCTT
>BQNB010169020.1:0-13827 GCA_026074375.1 Tanacetum coccineum
AAATGGTCTTAAATCTTCTAGAGTCTTCCTTCACACATTTCTTTAATTACCATCTCCCTTTCTTCCAAATAATCCACTCTCTGTCACGGAAAAGTTAGATGCAAATCTAATACCCTTCCAAGTAGGTTTGACAACTTAAATATTTCATCCGAGATATTCAAGTATCTTTAACTTACAATCGCAAACGTTAAAGGTCATATCCGAAAATCTCTATTCAAGCCTTTTAACAACATTAGTTAAAATGCTCTCCTTTTCTTTTCGACGACAACTCCTCTTCTCTTCGACGAAAACATCTTTCTCTTCGACGAACATATTCTTTCTCTTCGAAGAAAACATTCTTTCTCTTTGACGAAAACACTATTTATCTTTTGATCACACCTCTTCCTTCTCACTCAACCTCGCCTCTACAACCATAGAGATGGATAATCTCTTTCCTCTACTATTTCCGCTATCACCTTTAATATAACCTTATACCTCGTCATGAGATTGTCTTATGAACATTCACAATACTCGAGAAGACCACCACCCATCTTGATATTGTCAAGCTCGTCGCCTCCATCTTCGTTTGTGTTCTTCTTTATTATTGTTATTATTATTATTATTATTATTATTATTTTATTATAATTATTATTTCCGCGTATGAAACACACCAAAGATACGTCACCATTTCCTTCGCGACAATGTTCAAATGGAAACATCTCCATTCGAATAGGTTGCGTCTGAAGATAACATCGTCAGCATTCTTTATTTACCCCTCAACCGCGAATCGTTAAATTGTCTTTGTCTAGGTCTAGGAATGATGGAACACATTCCGTAAATCTTTCTCTTCTTTTCTACTAGTCTCGATTCAAGTTTATTCTCTATTCCATGCGTCGTGGCAACTTAACTACTTCATCCGAAGTACTTTGAGTATTTTTTTAATTAGCGAAATTTAAATTAAAATGTCACTCCTTTCACAAAATTTTTCAAGCCCTAAACTCCTCTCCTGTTGGCGGTCCGGCGGCCCCTAGATCTATTCTGGCGGCCCCCAGATATATTTGGGACCGCCTGCAGCAGGCTTGAGATATCTGTCATTTCTTTTCAAATCATTAAACGAACTCACCCTCTCTCTGTTAATAGCTGCTAAGAGCTGACGTCTTTCCTACACCTAAACCTATGCCCAATATCTCTCTATAGATCAATGGGTCATCCTCACATCCTAACACTCACAAGCATCATTGCTTATGTTGTTAACAGTCAAGTTAATTTCATAATGAAATGCGTCTCATTCTCAAATGCAATCCTTACAATCGTCATACTCACAAATCTTCTCACATATTGGTCCTCACTTCTCGTAAACCTCTTTTCTCACCTTGAATGGTCTTTTCACTTCTAAACGGTTCCTCTCTTTCTCAATAATCTTCTCACTTCGGATACTCATCTCACTTCTAATAGTCTTTTTACTTTCGACGTTTCTTCTTACTTCTAAACGTTATTTTTCACATCTAATAAGTCTTGTCTCCTCTAACGTTTCCTCTCACGTCTAAACGTTTCTTCTCTTTTAATAGTCTTATTACTTTTAAAATTCCTCCTATATCTCTCCTAACTTAATTATTTCATCCGAAATATTTAAGTAATTTGTGAAATGCAAATGTCACTCCTTCGTTAAACTTGCCACTTTCTAGAAAGTAAAGAACATAAAGAAGATATTCAATCTTCAAGTGTTATTGAGTCACTACATTGTTGAGTCTCTCATCATTCTTCCACCATGAAAGAACTACCTCATTTCACATCCCACCTTTATTCCTCAACATTGTCAACCAACAAAACACCAAACAAACATTTGAATTCCTAATCATCCACTTTTGTCTCGATAAGATCATATGCACATCAATTGTTAGTGCGAATGATATATCAATCTTTTCTATCAACCTCTAGTCAACATGTTCCTTCTTTAGTATCGCTCATCCTTTCCTACTTTTCGGCTCTATGGAATCTTTTTTATTCACATCCAAGAGCACATCGTCTCCATCCTCGTCTTATTTTTCTTTATATTCTTTTAAAGTATATATATATTGACATATTTTGCCAAGATATTAAGTGTCATTCGTCTACTTTTAAAAGGTCATTCTCATAATATTAGTGTGTCAATCAATAAACAAATCTCATTCTTGTTTATTAAAAGTCTGTCTAATATTTCTCCGTAAACATACGTCTCGATTCTTTTTATTTCATCATTTAGGTTATTTTTAAAATAATGATTATTTGTGTCTAGTTTCTACTTCTCTTTCAAAGTGTCATACTTTAGATTAATAAAACCTAGAAGTGCATGTCTAGTTCCCCGCTAATGTTTTGCTATATGTATATGTGCACTTGTCTACTAACTTTGTTTTGTAGCACAACAATATCTTGATTCCTTGGTGCCCCAAACAAGGGGGAGCATACACCGAGGGGGAGCACTTGCAAGCGTTTTGCTCATTTAAATTGCATCAAACTTCTTGAGCATCGATGGTAATTTATTTGATCCATGGATCCGTTAGAGTCAATATACAAGGAATGATATTATCATGGGGACGCAATGAGCAAGGGGGAGCTAGGAGATATGTGGGTAAATAGCATGGAGTTTGTTAAACCGTGATGATAGAAGACTTCACTAGGATGATGCAAGCTCACCTTTATAGGAAGATAGGATTGGGGATTGTCAAATACGATGAAGGGTTTATTCATACTCCAAATACTTCACCTCCTCCACTTCAAAATCACCCTAAACCTTAAGGTCATCCTCTCATACCTTCAACTTATATATTTGAAGTACCTACTTTCTTTTCATGCCTTCTTCTCATCTATCACGACATCCTCTAAATTATCCAAGAAACACAAAATCACCTCAACCGTATTTCTCATATTTTCTTTTCATTCCTCCAACATATATACTTGGAGCATCTACCTTTTCCTCATTCCTTCAACCTACACACTCGAAGTACCTACCTTTTTCTCTTGCCTACTTCTCACCTCTCATGACCTTATCTAAACTATCCAACAAAACACACAATCTCACCTTTACCATTACTTCTCATACCTTCTTCTCATTCCTCAAACATATAAACCTGGAGCACATACCTCTTCTCATGTCTTCTTCTCAAACCTCTAACCTATATGCTTCAACCATTATCCGCATAATACCTTTTTGCTTCAACAAAAGGGGGAGAAGGAAGTGTAAACGAGTAACTTTTAAACTTTACTATGTGCTATAGTTTACATAGTTTGTCATCATCAAAAAGGGGGAGATTGTTAGTGCAAATATTATGATATTTAATCTATACGATCTCTTTTTGTTTTGGTGATGACAAACATGTAACTTGTAATACATAACGTAAAGTACGCAAGTTACTCGTAATCACAAATCATCAATGCATACATGCATCAACAACACTCGATGTCTCAAGTCTGCATCAACACCAACATTTGTTTGCACTTTACGTAAATCACATAAGGTATGTACAAACAAATTAAACTTGCAGGATGATCAAAAAAATATTTTTTTCTTAACCATTACATTTCTACAAAAGTATTTTTAACAAAAATAAATAAACACAAAATACTTTTAAATAAAAGAAATGTTTTATTTAAATATAAAATTTGAAATCTGGTTTTCCCCCCAAAATGGAAGCTTCTATACTAGATACAACCTTCCCCAACAAAAGACAAAAAGTAGAGCGTAGTCTAGTGGCGGCCCTTATAGGGTCAGCGGCCCCCTAATATATATGGGGCCGCTGGGACCGCTGTTGCCAGACTGTCAGCTTTTAGCTCCTATAAATAGTGGGTCATCTCCAACTGATTTCACAACCCTTTTGCATGATTTTCTTTCAGTTCTTACAACCCCTTTTGCACGGATTTCTTTCAGTTCTTTTTTTCCTCTCTAGATCTCACTAATCTCTTAATCTTGGATCATTTAACTGTTTAATCTTGTTTAAATGTGAATCCAATCTTATAACTCTTTCCTTCATTCCCTCAAGGTGCTAGAGAAGAACTTTTTTTTCCTTTTTTGTCATCTTTAAGATCCGAAGTTATGTAGTCTAGTTAGTCCATTTGTAACATTTGTTACATATAGATCGAGTCTATGTCTTCCAATCTTTAGTAGTGTGTAGATCCAAATGATGTATATATTTGGATGGGTTTATTGTGGGTTGGTTAGTATTTTAGGCCTTAAAATACATTGGTGAAGTGGTAGATTGGTTCTAGCTAAGATTAGGACTCGACATTTAGCTTAGTGTCAAAAAATAATGTAAGCGACGCGGTTTATGTGTTTAGGCCATAAAACACAAGGTTTGTTATGTTGGGCCATAAAACATAATGGGTTTGGTTGTACCCGAAGAAGAACTCGACATCTAGCTTAGTGTCGGAAAATAATGTAAGCTTTGGTATAAGGTTTTCTCCGCCGAAAGGGAGCTTGTTGATTAGTGAAGTAACTCTCGAGTTGGATACTCGAGGAGTGGAGTAGGGCGAAGAGGAGCTTCGTGACCGAACCACTATAAAAAAAAAAAACAAAATCTTGTGTCGTTTACATTTTCTTTTTACGTTTCGCTTTACTTATTTATTTACATTTATTGCTTTACTTTTATACTTGCATTGTATTCATGATTGTGTGAATGGTTGTGTATATCCTGTTAGTTAAAGTTGTGTAGCTCTTTGTGCTAAATATTGTGAGTGCGGTTATATTGTTAGAATATGCTTTAGCTATTGTAAACCTATGATCGACACTCTCATATTGCGTTAAATTTGATTGGTGATTTGATACCTAAAAGATATATGTCCAAAAACCTCTTTTTTTTTATGGACGTCGGTCCTATAAATCAGGCGGCCCCCTGATATACTTGGCGGCCCCCATATATATATGGGACCGCCAGTAGAAGAGTGATGTAATTCTTGATCATAAAGTTTTTAATGAAAACGTATTCCCCCCTTCCCCTCTACGGTTTCCACAAATTCATTTATGGGCTTGGTGTTGTTCCCACAATTGAAGAACCCATAAATATGTATTTTGATAATACTAGAGCCATAGCATAGCGAAGATCATGGAGTCACTATAAGGTGCAAGAAATTTTCGCGCAAAAGTTCACTATCTTCGAGAAACCATAAAAAAGGTGATGTAAAAGATAGAAAAGTTGAGTCTGATGACATCTTACGCTGACCCTTTTACGAAGGCTTTAGCATTTCTTAAGCATTCTTTGACTAGAAGATAGGGAATGATACCAGCTAGTAGTCTCATGTAAATCTGTGTTATATTAGTATTTGTATAATTTAGAATTGTAAGACAGTTTTATTTTCTGATGAATAAAGATACTTGATGTTTGTTTTCATTCATATAATAACTGTTATTCTATATTTGCATGTTTAATCCATGAATGATTTATCATTCTAAATATGTCCATTGTCGGTTAACAATATAAGAATATTGTTACATAAGGCAAATGTGAGTGTTGGTTATATTCTTTGAATATATGGATTGTTCCCGCCAAACTCATATGTATTCACAAGGGATGCATATTGGATACCCCAACCTTTGATCATTTACTTTTGGATCCATGTCATGAGTAAAATGTCAAAAATGGTTGATAAAGATTATCCTTAGACTTGAGATGCAAGCAAGTTCTGTATGTGTGGATATCACTTTGTGATTATAGCCAAACGCTGTCCTGAAACAAGGTAGTTATAAAAGCTATTTTTCGGAGTGTATGTGAAGCAGCATCCACAACACTTGTAGTCAATAAAGGATTTGTTCCTCCACTTGATATGTGCAGAAAGATACCATTGGGCCCTCTCCAGATTTAATCAGATAAATGAATGGCCGTTCCCAAAGGGTAATGCAAGATGATTCTTGATTACATTTGGTATATCTGAATTATTTCTATAACGAGAAACATAATGTTAAACTATATGGAATGACTCAGGATCCATATCCATGGTTTAACGATATCTGTAACAAAGGGATGATTATAAAGCAAGAAATTTATAACCATTAAATAGCAGAGATGATTTTTTTTAAACTCTTATCTCATAATATTCCTAATGAAAAAATAATTGTGTGGGTTGCTAGACTTTGCCAATTATAGATATAAGTGTTAAATGCTACTCCAACTCCCAAGTGGGGGCTGTTGGATATTGGTAGTCGGATTACATTTATATATTACGAATATGTGAGCCTATTGGGGGCACACACGTTAATACACGGAGAACACGTTTTATACTTTACATTAATATAAACCAAGGACTAGAATGAACAAAACCCAAACCCCAAGGACTCCCCAAGGTGGCCGGTTTTTATGAGGGATAATGAGAAGGTTTTTTTGTGTTACAAGGACAAGGAAAAGGATTGTGATAATTGTAGGACTTTTGGTCTTCTATAACTATCACAACTAGGGTATCACGCTTATAAATACTCCTCATCCTTATTCTTTCTATGTGCCTAACTCTCTCATAAAACCTTCAACAGAAAATCATTTCGTGTTCTTTCTTTTGTTTCTAGCCGAATTCCATAATACTTAGGTTATAATGATAATATTGCCCCTGCGGGCAACCTTTGCCAAAATACCGCAGTGATTTCTAATGATTGCAATTGTTACACGTAACTGGGTTTTTTAAAAACAAAAACCAACGGGAGTCGCAGCCCAAATAGATCTATTCACATCATTCGCGCTTACTACGGAGAGTAATTAACGGTTCATGATTATGGGGACTTAAAGGCAAACATTACTTAGTGTGTTTTGGGTTTGAGTGGTGTTTGGTGGGTTTGTGTTGTTGTGTGGGTTGTGGTTGGAGGTGGTTTGTTTTTTGGGGTTGTGGTTTGTTTGTGGGTGGGGGGGGGGCAATAGTAAATTGAAATAGCATGTAGAAATAATTGCATTCATGTTTATAGCATGTATCTCCCTCGCGGGTTTATAAAATAATTGAAAAGCGAGGCTATGAACTCACCTGAACAGTTATAGGGAAATTGATAGCTAATGTATAGGGAATGAAAGTAACGGCTTCAACACGGCAATCACAGACAACCTGGGTTAATATATGGCAAGTCTTAGTTTGATTGTATATATAAGTTTTTGGATATCGATGTTGGTTTTGATATAAAAATTATCATAACACCGTTCGGGCCATCATAGTTTAGAAGTCATTTAGTAAACGTTTGTGGAGCTAGGGCACTTTAAATCGTAAACCCAACAACTCAGACAGAACGTAGTACCAAGATGAAACTTCTTAATATGAAGCTCCCTAGTATTGTGGTATGATATGGATCCGGGACATGATTTTTGAAAGCACATCGATGATGAATGATATAAGGATTAGAACATAAGCAGTTTTAAGCATTTTATTCAATATCTAGAGATGTTAAGCACGAGGAGCGTTAATTAAAGTTATGTTATATAATGTTTTGGATATGATTTTACACTTTTTCAAAATGTTACATTTTAGACCCTAGGGTTTGGAAAATTGCAAGTAGACCCCTAGGGTTTGCATTTTTACGACTTTGGTCCTTCAACTTTTATTGATATACCAAGTAAACCTTATACTTTAAAAAGTGACATAATAGACCCCTATAGTTATAACTTTAATAAAATGACACTTTTAGTCCTTTTAGTTACAAGTTTCTAAAATTTACGATATATACCCCTTGCATGCATTTTAATTACAAAACATGTCCAAATTGCCATGCAAGCTTAATTTAACATTTCAATAGTCATTTATAAGTTATAATAAACTAAAATATGAAGATTTAACCGCAACATAAGTTTAATTTACGATTCATATAAGTTAAAGTAAAAACGGGTCAAATTAGGGTTCAAAATGAAAACAGCGCGGGTTTAAGGTCAAAATTTATTTCATGACTTATCAAAGCACTTATTTTAACATTATATAAGCTTATTAGGATAGATTATAACAATAGTTTACAAGTTTAGCTCATAGTTTAAGTAAAAACATGAAATTAGGGTTTCGGGTGTACGGTTTTGGATCAAAAAGGCATAACACTTAGGTTTTTGAGTTCAAAGCTTTATATTATGATTTTAGCAAGATCATATGAACATTATAACATTATAAAAGCAGATCATAAGCTTAGAGAACCTGGTATTGAGCTTATGGCTTAGAAACGGGTCAGAATTAGGACTTTCGGCTTCGTACACCTAGAATAATGACTCCCGGGCTTCGTTTCTTGGTTTCTTTTGCTTCCTTTCTGTACTTGAGCCTTATTAAGATCACTTAGGATCTATTAGAGCAAATAATTGCTTCTATGTAAGGGTTATAGAGGAGGAAGTGGGGGATGAAGAAAAATGAAGTGTTATGGCTCCTATTTATAGGTGAAATGACCCTTAAGCTTCAAGGATCTTGTATGATTGAGTTAGTACATGTGTAAGGGCTAGAAGGTGATGAGGAGGGTCTATAGGATGTGTTGGTTAAGCTAGAAACTAGCTTTGATGTGTTGTTTTCTTCTTTGCATGTCGCGGCTAGAATAGAAAGAACAAGAAGCATGTGATGAATTTTATACAATATAAATGGAAGATATTTTGAAGAGATGTGCTTGTAAGCTGCTTAGGAATGAAGTAGCTTAGTCATGGAGGTGCTTTGTTTCAAGGAAAATAGTTAGAATGGGTCATTTTGCAAGGGTTTGTATTTCGGGTTCATTTAGGGTTCATAAGGGTTCGGGTTGAGTTTTCTAGCTTGTAATTCATGTAAATTTGATTAGTAATGATAGTTTACTGATCCTAAGGCTTATATTAAGGATTATAATCAAAAGTTGATAGGTGGTTTGGGTTAAAATAGGTAGAAAATGAGTAAACGGGTCAAAATCACAATTAGGGCACAATTAGGGTTTTCTAATTTTATTTCTTGTACATTGTTGTTAATATGGTGAAATGATGATGGAAAGTGATTGAGAATGTTATAATTTATGTTATTACAACTTATTTAAGTATTGGTTTAGGTTTACAATGGATAAAAATGAAGAAACGAGTCATGGTTTAGAAACTAGCTCGGTTTTAGGGTTTAGGGTTTTAAATTAGGGTTTTGAGTGCAAAAAGAGGTATGAAAGTTTATGAATAGAATAATTAGGGTTTACACATTGTATATTGAGTGTAGTAGCTTGCACACAAGTGATGGTGAAGAAATTAGAATGAAAACGGAGGTAAAATGGTTATTTTGGAGATCATGCTTAATGACTTGTACATTGAACTTTTAGAGACTTGTACTTTGACTTGAAGAGATTTTATATTTCAAATGAGATGTTATATTGCTTGTAAATATGCTTTAGTAGCTTGTGAATTCACTTTAGATATTAATCCTTCATGGAATTAAGGTTTAGAAGCATCCGATAACGGTTTAAAGCCTATTTTGATATAACATTGCGAATGGTACATTATAGGGATAATGTACTTTGTAAAAATGATATTATGATATTGACTTGATATATTATGATGTTTGCTTGACATATATGAAGATAGGATTTCCATATGTAGGTTGCCTGAGCCCGTTAACTTTAGTTATGCAGGATATATTGCATATTGAGATATTGGCAAAGTAAGTAATGTAATGTAATAAAGCGAAAAATTTCCCTGAAAAAGGTGAGTTCATATATAACTAATAGATTGTACATCATCTAACTTAATAGATGGATATTTACATTTATGAAAATTGTGGGTTGTTATACGGACCGATCGACCACTCGACCAACCGGCATTGCCGAAAATGTCTTTGTGAAAGTAGGAAAGTTCAATTTTCCGGCCGACTTCGTAGTCGTTGATTATGTTGTCGATCCTCGGGTTCCCTTAATTCTCGGGAGACCCTTTTTGAGGACGGCACGTGCTTTGATTGATGTTTATGGTGAAGAATTAACTCTCCGAGTTGATGATGAAGCCATAACCTTTAAAGTTGGTCAAACTTCGAGATACTCCTACAATGATGCTGTGTCGATTAATCGAATCGATGTCATCGACGTAGCTTGTGAGGAGTATGCTCAAGAAGTGCTCGGATTCTCGGATAGTTCTACGAGTGGCAATCCCACTCCGTCTTTAGATCCTATCCTTTCTACTTCTTCCCCCTCTCTCACTCCTTTTGAGGAAGGGGACTTCATTTTGGAAGAAATCAAAGCTTGTCTTACTAATGATTCAATTCCACCGGGAATTGATGATGACGACTTTGATCCGGAGGGAGACCTTCTTCTACTCGAGAAGTTATTAAACGATGATCCATCATCTCCTCTCCCTCCGAAAGAACTTCATGTTGAGGAACTTAAAATCGTAAAATCTTCTATTGATGATCCTCCGAAGCTTGAGCTCAAGGATCTACATTCTCATCTTGAGTATGCATTTTAGGAGGGTACCGATAAACTACCCGTCATAATTGCTAAAGACTTAAAAGAAGATGAGAATGTCCGACTTCTAAAGGTTTTAAAGTCACACAAGCGTGCCATTGCTTAGAAAATCTCCGATATAAAGGGCATCGACCCTCAATTTTGTACTCACAAATTATTAATAGAGGATAACTCTAAACCGGCGATTCAACATCAAAGATGGGTTAACCCAAAAATTCATGAGGTTATCAAAAAGGAAGTTATCAAACTCCTTGATGCCGGATTGATTTATCCTATCTCTGATAGCCTGTGGGTTAGCCCCGTTCATTGTGTGCCTAAGAAGGGCGGTATAACCGTAATTAAAAATGATGATAATGAGTTGATACCTACTCGATTAGTTGCGGGATAGGGTGTATGGATTGACTACCGAAAGTTAAATGATGCCACTCGTAAAGATCATTTCCTGTTACCGTTTATGGACCAAATGCTTGAGAGACTCGCGGGAAACGAATACTATTGTTTTCTAGATGGTTTCTCGGGATACTTTCAAATTCCTATTGACCCGCAAGACCAAGAGAAGACCACTTTCACTTGCCGTTATGGGACGTTTGCCTACCGACGCATGCCTTTCGGCTTATGTAATGCTCCGGGCATGTTCCAAAGGTGCATGATGGCCATTTTCCACAATATGATCGAGGAAACAATGGAGGTCTTTATGGACAATTTCTCGGTCTTCGGGGATTCTTTCTCTTCATGCCTCTCCTATTTAGACAAAATGCTCAAACGGTGCGAAGACACTAATTTAGTTCTAAACTGGGAGAAATGTCATTTTATGGTAAAAGAAGGCATTGTTCTAGGGTATAAGATTTCAAAGTCCGGGATTGAGGTCGACAAAGCTAAAGTTGATGTTATAGCTAAACTCCCTCATCCGACTTCCGTTAAAGGCATTCGAATTTTTTTAGGTCACGTCGGGTTCTATCGTCGATTTATTCAAGACTTTTCTAAAATAGCCCGGCCGATGACCCATCTTCTTGAAAAATATACCTTTTCATCTTCTCGAAAGAATGTGTTGAATCATTTAATATACTTAAGAAGAAGTTAACCGAAGCTCCGATTTTAGTTGCCCCCGATTGGGACCTACCATTTGAAATTATCTGTGATGCTAGTGATTATGCGTTAGGTGCAGTCTTGGGGCAACGTAAGACCAAACATTTTTAGCCTATACAATATGCTAGTAAGACCATGACGGATGCTCAAGCACAATACACCACTACGGAAAAAGAGTTATTAGTCGTGGTGTATGCTTTCGAGAAATTCTGGCCTTACTTAGTCTTGTCGAAGACCATAATGTATAAGGACCACTCGGCTCTCAAATATCTTCTTGCCAAGCAAGATGCTAAGCCGAGATTACTCTGGTGGATTCTCCTACTCCAAGAATTTGATGTCATTATTCGTGATAAAAAAGGAGCGGAGAATCTTGTGGCTGGCCACTTATCAAGACTTGAAAATCCCCACCAAGATGTTCTCGAGAACAAGAAAATTACATAAACATTTCCTCTCGAGACACTTGGTATGGTTACCTTTCGTGGTGATGATAGTACCCCATGGTTTGCCGATTTTATAAATTACCATGCGGGTAATTTTGTGATTAAAGGGATGTCGTCACAACAAAAGAACAAGTTTTTCAAGGATGTTAAGCACTACTTTTAGGACGAGCCCTATTTGTTCAAGATTTGTGCGGATCAAGTGATCTGGCGGTGTGTTTACGGCCAAGAAGCTGTTGATATCCTCATAGCTTGCCATAATAGGCCCACCGGGGGACATTATGGTGCCAACTACACCGCCAAAAAAGTTTTTGACTCATGATTCTTTTGGCCTGCCATTTACCGCGATGCCCATGACTTGGTCACACGTTGTGACGCTTGTCAACATCAGGGAAAAATCTCACAACGAGATGAAATGCCTCAAAACGCAATTCAAGTTTGTGAGATTTTTGATGTTTGGGGCATCGACTTCATGGGCCCGTTCCCGTCTTCACGAGGGAACAAGTATATACTCGTGGCCATCGATTATTTATCAAAATGGGTTGAAGCGAAAGCGCTCCCCCACCAATGACGGCTGAGTTGTTTGCAAAATTTTAAAATCTTTCTTCGCCCGATTTGAAACACATTCTAGAAAGGACCATAGGCGAGCATCGTGCTTCTTGGTCCGATAAGTTAAATGACACCTTGTGGGCCTTCCGTACCGCATTCACGACACCCATCAGGTACACTCCTTATAAGCTAGTGTACGAAAAGGCTTGTCATCTTCCTATCGAACTTGAGCATAAGGCCTATTAGGCCTTAAAGCATTGCAATTATGACCTTAAGATCGCAGGTGATCACCAAAAAGTTCAATTGAATGAACTAAATGAACTTCGTGATCAAGCTTACGAGAACTCTTTATTCTACAAAGAGAAAACGAAGAAGACTCATGACTCCAAGATTAAGAACCGCGTTTTCAACGTTGGTGATCGAGTCCTTATTTTCAATTCTCGATTAAAGATTTTCTCGAGTAAGCTAAAAACCCATTGGACCGGACCATTCACCATTGCTCAAGTTTTCCCTTATGGCACCGTCGAATTATCTCAAACCAACATGCCAAACTTCAAGGTGAACGGTCATAGTCTCAAACATTACTTTGGAGGGGACATACCATCGATGGTTGTCTCGGATCTCCAAACTTTCCCCATAGACCAATGAATTCGGGGACGATTCAAGCTTAGTGACTCTTTAATAAACAAGCACTTTGTGGGTGGCAACCCATGCTTATCCTAATATAATAGTAGTAATGAATAAGTGTGATGTGAGGAGGTTCGCCTCTTCCTTTCTCGTGTTTTGTGGTTTGTGTTGTATGTCTAGGATTACCTCGGATTATGAAGCCGCTCATGCTCGTAGTTTTGTCCTTCGTTCACTCGAGCCTCAATCCTTAGCATGATTATGGGAATCC
The DNA here is from genome assembly GCA_026074375.1 of Tanacetum coccineum. NCBI lineage: Eukaryota > Viridiplantae > Streptophyta > Magnoliopsida > Asterales > Asteraceae > Tanacetum > Tanacetum coccineum. The sequence goes on from BQNB010169020.1 coordinate 13,304, forward strand.
AATATCCTAAATCTTATCGACTAACGTTTATCTTTGAGCATACTTAATAAACGGCTTTAGATTTACGTAGAGACCCTTCTTAAAACATTGAGGACAATGTTTAGTTCTAGTATGGGAGGATCTATCGATTTGATTATGCCTGCAGTCGTTGTTTTTACGTAATCCTGTTTTTACCACCAAAATACCAAAAAAAATTAAAAAAATTAAAAAATTTTAAAAATAAAATAAGTGTTTTTATCACAATGTTGACTTTCCTGTTGGGTAGAATAAGAATAAATTTAACTCGATCGAGCGTGTTGAGCTCTTAGCTTTGTCCCTTAACCTTTATAAACTTGTCTAAGCTAGTTTATTCAACTAAGCATTCGCGGATCTTTTTATTAAAGATTTTAAATTTGCGAAGAACGAGAAATGATAGAGTTAATTATAAGTTGGAATGCTAAGCAATAATTTGTGGCTTTTTCTCCCAGTAGCTTCTAAAATGACTAATAATACATGCTCTTTTTGAAAGACAAGTTAGAGTTTTA
>BQNB010169022.1:0-11642 GCA_026074375.1 Tanacetum coccineum
TTGACTATTATTAACTTGCAATTCGATAATATCAGATATCATATTAAACATAATATAACAGCATCATTTATTCGAGAAACAGTAAATTTATATTTTTTAAAATTTTCTTGAAGATGTCACAGTCCTTTTCTCATCTCCATTCACAGCATGGAGAATGAGATTGCCTGTCCCTACAACAAGACATATGCCCTCTCCATACTTGTTCAACTTTTTTTGTAATCACCATTAATACTAAAATTTTGTTGAGGTCATTATCATTTCAGTTTTAAGTATTCATTAAAACCAAGCTATAAAAATCAGTAAACATGGATCCTGTATATAAATGATTTGACTTTAAGAGGCATAATAAGTGAATATAAGATTCACGAAAACAATGAATGATGATTGTAAAAGTTAAATGAAGTGGGGAATATGTATAAAAAGCATATGTTGATTGTTGTTGACATGATGATAATTGTACACCGGCCAAGAATTATTCACACAACTGATGATATCATATCTAACCACGTTAACTTCAGATATAACGAGCGATGGGTACATATGCCCAAAATATGTGCCGCTAGAATAATACACCGTATGTGATTCTATACATCAAGGTTTGCAATTTGCATAGAATAAGGATCTTTGCCACCAAATCCATACTTATGGTCTAAAAAATATGGTGACCCACTCCTCAATAATTTTTCAAACAAAAAGATCCCACATAGGAGCAATTAGTACAAGCAGAATCTATTATACTTTAAAGTTGAATTTAGCAAATTCAACTTAGAATTAACAGTTGCACACGTTTTCTTTTGTTGTACCAAAAGTTGGTTTTGGTCAAGTTCTAATCTATAATATATAAACTTAGTCAACTCAAAAGACTCTTCAAATAAGAAACATTTCATTTACGTAGCAATTCAAGGGTGTTTGGGAATGCGTTTCTGTGACAGATTATATGTTTTGAAATAATCATATAATTAGCCTTGGACCCTAAAAGAATCAAGCCAAACACTCATTGACATGTAAATGCAATTATATAAAACATCTTAATGAAAATGAATATGAAGAAAAAAACTTACTGATAGCCTGCAATGTTTGGTAATTCAAGACGTCTAATTTTTTCATTTTATCGTTGTAGCTCTTGTAAAACTTCTGAATTTCAGCCATTAGATCTCTATGCTCCAACTTCTCGTCAATTTTCAGCGGTTTCAAATCTTCTTTAACTCTTGGAGTTTCACATTCTTCAAGAATAGTGGGCAGACCTCCGGTTCTCGTGTTCTTCAACTCCATTTTCATCTGACCAATCAACTGCTGATGTTCCAGCAAAACATCTTCCTCGTCTGAATCAAAGTCCCATGATAGCACCTCACATACTTCCTCATCTTCGGCACCTACTATCGGTTCATTCTCTGGTTCCATCGAGTCCTCCAAACACGAATCTAATTCAAATTCCCATGATTTTACCTTAAACTTGTCCTCGTCCTCGTCTTCGGCACCTATTATCGGTTCATTTTCTGGTTCCATCAAGTCCTCCAAACACATATCGGTTTCAATTTTGCCATTTGAAACGAAATTTTGTTCATCTTTCTTAAGCTTTGGTTCGAGTTCAATGTAATCATCATCAATCTCTTCCAAAACAGGAGGAACCAAACTTTCTGACTCGCGTTCAGTAACAGACTCAACATTTTGAGGACTAATTGAGATGAACCCATCGCGGGAATCATCTGATTCCAAATGATGATCAAAAGCCTCATATTCATTTTCTTGAAAACTATCAACTCCATAACAAAAACTATTGTCCCTCATAAAAAACTCACCTAACCAATTAACCTTTTCCGGCTCCAAAACTTTACTTTCACCCAAATTTACCTCACCTTTCTCTGGCAACTCCTTTAATTCTTCAACCTCGTCACAACCCAAATCACCTAAACCCGATTCCTTCACCTTTTCCTCAAAATTTGAAGAACCTTGATCGGAAAAATCCAACCTTTGATCCATTTGACTGGAAGAAACTTCTTCAACACAATCAATATTTGAACTCTCATTCAAATCCCTCTTTTCATCTTTAAATTCAACTTCTTTTTCATCTAAACTACAAATAATTCCACTTTCTTCACTAAATTCAACATCTTTTTCGACCTCATTTTCGTCTAAAATTTTACTAATGCCTTTTTCTTTAATAATGACATCATCATCTTCCATTAAACCCTCATCAACAAACAACTCATGAACAGTAAAATTAACTGATTCAGGCTCTGCAACAAACCTATTCAAATCTTTAACACGTGCAAATTCATACTTATTTGTATTCATCATTAGCAGATCCTCTGTGTACTCTGTTTCCCCTGTTTTTACATCAGTTAAACTTTTATAACTAATCAACTCATCTTCTATCTGATCAAACCCAAACCCGAACCCGAACCCGAAACTAAACTCAGATTTCACTTCTTCACCAAACCTTCCAAACTCGAAACAATCTGAACCAACTTCACCACTTTCATCTTCTTCATTTTCATTAAAAAACACACTTTTATCCAAATTTCTCACATGGGTATCATCAATTTTCGATCTAAAACACAAAAACAACCAATTAACACAAAAACCATAAACCACAACTCAAAAAAACCAAAAAATTCACAAAATTTAACAGAAAACAAAAATTACCCTGCCAAGTGTTTGAAGAAATTCCTGAACAAACTTTTAAAAAAAGAAAACACCAAAAACCATATAAAAGAGCAAATCTTGATCACGGTTTTTCGAATAAGCTCAGCTGGAAATGATTGGTATAAGGAATAAAGGTATGGTTTGATGGTTGTTAGCTTGTTTGTTGTCATTTTGAAAAGAAAATTGAAGTGTAATTTATGTCATTGTTGAAGCAAAGTGAAAGGGTGGCGAGAATTGTGGGGAGAGATTGTTTTTAGGGGGGAAGAAAGAAGAAAATGATAATATTTTTTTTTGTTTTTTTTTGGGTATGTTCTTTGACGTGTAATGAGGCTTTTATTGTACATGTAGCTATGTTAATTCTCGTGTGGTTACAAACATTGGAATCGAGGGTACATAAATAAAGATTTGTGTTTGTAAAAGCATATCTAATGCAAAATTCATTTCTTAACCATCGGCAATTTACTACTAGTACTTTTTCTTCTTTTGTTGCGGAGCTCGAGGTTTTACGTTAATTTATGTTAAACGAAATTGTTCGTTAAAAACAGATGTTTTAACAGTGGATAAAACAAAAAGATTATTTACGTAAATTTTCACGGATCGCTTATGCAGTGACAGGTAAACAGAAAAGACTTTTTCTGTACATTTTGTTAAAATGCCAGTCATTAAGGACTAATTTTGCAATTGAACGATAACCGAATGACTATTTTCCGTATAGTATTTACTCAGAGTTGGTTTATTAAAGACTAACTTTGTAAATGACCGATAACCCAAAGACGTTTTGTTAAAATACCAGTCATTAATGACTAACTTTGCAACGGACCTATAACACCAATTCGTATATTATTTCCCGGGAGGTGAAAAATTTTGTTGAGATTGGTGAGTACTGCTAAATGTTAAGTATATTAATAGAGTTTTTACGTATAAAAATTTGATAAATTATGAGTTTATGACTTGTAATTAATATTAATTTTGATTGATAAAAAATCACTTTTACCTTCATAAAGTAATTAATACATGTTTTAATTATAAGAGTGAAGTAGAAAAATTAGTCATAATTATTATCAAATGGCTTGTGTTCTAATGGTACCCCGTGTTGTGTGAAAAAACTCTTAATTAAATGATTGCATGTTCAAGTTATGCTTAAAACATGTGAGATAATTTGTGATATAAATATTGTGAGATATTTAAAATTATAGTTAAAAAAATCATAATTACTATTAAAAAATAAAAGCTGAACGCATTTTTTTGGACAAATATAAATAAGAGAAATGCTACAACCACATAATACTCACAAAAGAATTTTCACAAAATGAGTTGGCACAAGATGATTTGTCATGAAATAAAGAGTTAGTGGAATAACAAAGTAATAATTGGTCCATGTGTCTTGCCACATCATTATGTGGATGTTTATTTGTAAATATTATGTGGTTGTAGCAAACCTCTATAAATAATAAAGTTAACACTTTTCATGAAATGAAAGAGCATTAGATTATGGGCCTGTTTGGTGGGAGTTTTTTGAAGTTTTTTAAAGCTACTAGCTTTTTATTTAGAAAAAGGGTTAATATATACGGAGGTTACTAAAGTTTATAAAAATGTTCGCCTAAGTAACTAGAGTTTCATTTTATTCACTAGAGTTACTAAACTTATAAGAAGCATACCTCACTACAAGTTAAGTGATGTTTACGTATATTTTCATAACTTTAGTAACCTCAAAGTCATGTTTATTACTTGTAATAACCCAAGTGAACAAAATGAAACTCTAGTTATTTAGGCGAACATTTTTATAAACTTTAATAACCTCCGTATATATTAACCCTTGGAAAATAAAGCTCCAACTAAAAAAAAGTTTTGTTTGGATACATTAGCTGAAAGCTTTTATTTATAAAAAAAACCTCCAAATTTTAGCAGCTACAATAACAAGCGTCTGAAATTTATGGGAGCTGTTTGAATTTTTAATTACAGGGGAAACTATAGAAGTGATTTTTGGTTGGGCCAAACTTACGTGAATATTGTGAGTTAAGAAATGAAACCAACGATAATCCACTATCAAATTCATACTCATGATATGTGCATTTATCTTATACACCACTTTAATGATTAGTGTGTTAGACAATATTTATTTAAGCCTATAGCTTTATTATTATTTAATAGGCTTAGCTCATTTATATTTTGTATCTAGAATATGATCATTCTAGATACAAAATATAAATGGGCTAAGTCTATTAAGTAATTATAAAGCTATGGGCTTAAATAAATATCGTCGAACATAGTGGCTATATAAATACAGATTTAGATCTTACTGATGTGTATTTTATTTTAAATAATAATTTGCCGTGTTTTAAATTTATAAAACTCGATCTACCTGACAACGCACTAACGAGCAGAAAACCCGATCGTGAGTAGTGTAGTTTTGGTAAATCCGATGTCGTCCCAAAAGCTAAAAGGCGGTTATAAATCTGAGTTTAAGTTGGTTGTCACGTTTTAAAAGTTGTTTTGATGAAAAGAATATAACTTCATTGGAATGAACTAAGTACGAAAGAAGAGAAGGATATACGGTTCTAATTACTTATTAATTAATCTAATGATCCACTTATTCTGCTTAATGTGAAAGCGAGGATTGAAAGATCATCTAATCCTCAATTATCTCCTACGCAAAATCCCAACCCCTATACCTTTATAGTACAGGGATTGTCCTCACTGGTCATAGTGCGCGAGCATCATATTTGGCATTCTCATGGTCAAAGTAATATACCCAATCCACAATTAGCAAGAAGTAAATGAATCATAATGATAATTAATAAGATAAGCTTTGCTAAAAACTGTATTCATACAATCAATATTATTGTCAATTGATGATAGTAATGAAAACATGATAATCGAACCAAACTGTATGATGATGATGATCGGGACCGGATTCTTCCTTTTTGAAAGGCTGGAGAGTGTTGAAAAACGACTTGAGAAGATGTCCCAGTCGTCCCCTTAGATGGGAGGGAGAAGGATGACTCTTAAGGCTGAATTCGGCCCCTATTTATAGGCTTCTAAGGGTGTTACGGCGTAACTGATTTGTGAGTTACGTCGTAACCTTGCTGATGTCGACATTCCAAAGTATAGGTAAAATGGACTTTATGGCGTAATATATTTTTGGTTACGCCGTAACAAAAGTTTATGGTGTAACCAATTTTTGGTTACGCCGTAACGAAAGTTTATGGTGTATGATATGTGAGAAACCACATATCCGTTTTATATTAAAAATGACCCTTAAAAGATGAAATAATGCAAATTATGTTTGTATATTGTGCATTTTGTCTTTTGTGATGTGTAGGTATGGATATTTAAAATATCACAAGAAAAGAGCCAAAAACCGGACAAAAACGAACACCAGACGGAAAGAGTACACAAGAGCCAGGAATTTATCAAGCAAAGGTCAACAAAAGTAATACTGGTTACGGCGCAACCATATATGTGGTTACGCCGTAATCTCCTCATGAATGATGTGTCTTTGCTTGAGATTTGTTACGGCGTAACCTTCCAAATCTGTTACGCCGTAACTACTTCTAAGAATCCGCGAATATTTGTACTTTTAGTCCTTTTTCCCTTGTTTCTTGTCAATCACCTGCATTTAACCTGAAAACTACAAAATTATAGAAAATATCTCGATTTCAAGTATTAGTGAAACATTTCCAAGTAATATAGGGGGTAATTTTACACTAAAAAGTATTAAATATTTGATGTTATCAAATATCCCCCGCACTTGACTTCTGCTTGTCTCCAAGTAGAAACTGCCGTATAAAAGACATTTTATAAAAATATTTTTCTGAGGAAATTTTTGTTATTATTGGGATGGATGGGTTTGTTATGTTTAGACAAGAAATAAATCTATAAAACACTTATGCTAGAAAATATCAAAGCCGAGCACCTCGCGAAAAGGGGATAAAAAGTCACTCAACTCTCTACTAGTCTAAGTGTTTCATTTTCGGGGTGAGCACTTAATTGCTTAGTCATAGCATGTATTCTATCATTAGCTTGGAAAGTACACAAATCTGCACCAGTTAGAATTGAGGGTCAAAATAATTCTTGAAGCACAATTGTAATATGGTTTTAAAGGGTGATAAAGGGGTTAGGATAGACATGGGATACACATTTAATGGTTGTTAATATAAAAACACAAAACAAATAGTCTAAAATAATCTGAGCTTAGTTGAGCCATAAAGTGACCTTGGTATCAATGAGTACATTCTTATTCCATTGGTAAAGACTCGGACAGAGGACTACTAGTATATAAATCGCCGTTAAGCAGTAAGTGGGTAAAATCTCAATGAGCTAGGGTTTAGTAAGAGCACCATTACTTAGATCCTAAGATAGATTATAATCAACATAAGGATGCTTTATGCGGATGCGCCTAATTGTGACAGAATTAGCGTGTCTAGGTCTTAGAAAGAAGTACCGCCTAAGTCTAGGAATGATATGCCCCTTCGATATAAGACAATCATTGTACTATTAAACAAACCTGCGCTTTATCGGATTATTCATGGTTGATACGTTTTCCTTACATTAGTTCTCGACCGCTTCTCTATCTTTTTCTTGTCTTCTTGTGTGTGTTTATTGCTTTACTTGTCATGAAAACCTTAGGGTAGATACACAAAACCGTGCCAGTCTCTCAGGCTGAAACCCCCCTTTTGCATTATTTTAGGTTTAACTTAGATAACTAAATTACTTATAGAATTAGGAATTAATGCTCTCGCTCTCAGTGATCGACACCCTACTTACCGACGAAGCTACATTTGACCGGGTACACTGCCCGTTAAAGTGTTGTTTTTAGGTATAGTCGGCATAAAATAAATAGTAAAACTTGATACATAAATAACACCTACACAATGACACATCATCTCAGCTTGGAGAAGGATCACAATGGCAGGACCGATCACGAACGACTACATTTCTGCTACTCGTAAAAGCTTCGTCTCGAACGATAATGATGGAAAAATGATCGAAAAGAATTTCATTGAGATCGAAGGATCGTTTTTGGTGAAAATCCGTAACAACGCTTTTAATGGGATTGATGGAGAAAATGTGTTTGAACACATTAATAGTTTTCTCGATGTAGTTGAGCCACTTAAAGTAAGGGGACTAAGTCATGACCGATTTAGACTTAGCGTCTTCCCTATCTCGCTATCGGGTGCCGCAAGCAAATGGTTTACAAATGAATGTATCGATACCATTTCTACTTGGGATGATTTAGTTGAAAAATTCGTTCAAAAGTTCTACAATCTTTTCGATCATAACGAAGAACAGGAAGCTGAGGATGATGATGACCCGCCATGCACTTTAAATCTTGCCGGTCCACTCTTAATAATTTTTCTTAAACCTATGAACCACAACTTTATGCTAGACATTTTTAAGCAGTAAACTCTCGGTGCTTAACCGTACGTCTTTTATGAAGTGCATTAGAGTCCTGCAATTCTCATGGCTACATTTCAGGATTTTTTTATTTGTACTTAACAATCTGTTGTGTATCCAAATATGTTTTCCTTTGATGCACAACTTCTAGGACCGTTTTGTTAAAGCTTATTTAATATTTAATGCATCAACGAGAGTACTTTTTAGATGACGCATGTAGAGGTCGTTCTCTTAAATCTGGTGCTTGTGTATTATGAATTAACGCCCCCGATTACCATTCCGCTACGATATTTTGGGGGTGTTACAAAAACCTTTTGTGTCGATCTTAATAAACTGACTAAAGTTGATTCCCTAAATTACCTTCTAGACAATTTAAGTCCGAAAATTTCCAAAAATAAAATTTATTTTTTAAGGCATCGACCTAGTTACCCGTTTTCGTACTCTCCTAACTTATATTGGTTCGTATCCCTAGTTCGATATGTGTAATACTGATGGATACTTGAAGCAATCCTAGTGGTGATTCTTCTATAAGAAACACTAAACTGTTCCATTGAAGCAATCCTAGTGGTGATTCTTCCATAAGAAATCCTAAACACCCTTTATACATGTTATTAGGGTTAATTGCCAATTAGGAGAATATGCATTGTGATGCGTATTTTCTTTTAATATATTAATTTATCAAGTTTTACTTTATAAAATTCGATCAACCCAGATAACAGCAACTAACGGGCAGGAGAACCCAGATCGTGATTTTTGTAGTGTAGTTTTGTAAATCCGAGGTCGTCCCAAGAGCTAAAAGGCGGTTACAAATATGAGTTTAAGTTGGTTGTCACATTTTAAAAGCTGTTTTGATGAAAAGAATAGAACTTAATTGGAATGAACTAGGTACAAAAGAAGAGAAGAGAGATACGGGTCCTAGATACTTATAATTAATCTATGAACCCCTTATTCTATTTAAAATTTGGAAAAGCGAGGATTGAAAGATCATCTAATCCTCAATTATCTCGTAAATCCCAGCCCCTACAGCCTTTATAGTAACAGGGATTTGTCCCACTGATCATGGTGAGCGAGCATCATATTTGGAATTCTTATGATCAAAGTAATATACACAATACACAATTAGCAAGAAGTAAATGCATCATAATGATAATTAATAAGATAAGCTTAGCCAAAAACTATATTCATACAATTAATATTATCATCAATTAATGATAGTAATGAAAACGTGATAATCGAACCAAACTGTATGAATGAGGATGAACAGAACCGGATTCTCCATCTTCAAGGCTGGAGAGTGCTGAAAAACGACTTGAGGAGATGTCCCAGTCGTCCCCTTAGATGGGAGGGAGAAGGATGACTCTTAAGGCTGAATTCGGCCCCTATTTATAGGCTTCTAAGGGTGTTACGGCGTAACTGATTTGTGGGTTACGCGGTAACCTTGCTGATGTCGACATTCCAAAGTATAGGCAAAAATGGACTTTATGGCGTAATCTATTTTTGGTTACGCCGTAACGAAAGTTTATGGCATAACCAATTTTTGGTTACGCCGTAACAAAAGTTTATGGCGTAACTAATTTTTGGTTACACCGTAAACCCTTCAGGAAACTTGTAGTAAATGCAATTTGACTTCAGATTGGTTACGACGTAACCACATAAGGTGTTACGCCGTAAAGTGTTGACGCGACTTTCCATATTAAAGGCTTGAATATGTTACGTCATAACTAGTTGCCATGTTATGCATATCCTCTTTCCATAATCAGTAACTCTAACTTGGTCCTGATTTCTTTCCATAATATTGGTTACGGTGCAACCATATATGTGGTTACGTCATAATCTACTCATGAATGATGTGTCTTTGCTTGAGATTTGTTACAACATAACCTTCCAAATCTATTACGCCTTAACTACTTCTAAGAATCCGCGAATATTTGTACTTTTAGTCCTTTTTCCCTTGTTTCTTGTCTGTATTTCACCTGAAAACTACAAAAATGATAGAAAATATCTCGTTTTTGAGTATTAGTGAAACATTTGCAAGTAATATAGGGGGTAATTTGACACTAAAAAGTATTAAATATTTGATGTTATCAAATATCCCCCACTTGACTTCTGCTTGCCCTCAAGTAGAACCTGTTAGAACATTTTATAAAAAGATTTCTCGAGGATAATTTCAAGAAATGAATCTATAAAACACTTATGCTAGAAAACATCAAAGCCGAACACCTTACGAAAAGGAGATAAAAAGTCACTCAATTCTTTTGACTAGTATAAGTGTTTCATTTTCAAGGTGATCACTCAATTGCTCAGTCATAGCATGTATTCTATCATAAGCTTGGAAAGTACACAAATCTGCACCAGTTAGAATTAGGGTCTAAATAATTCTTGAAGGCAACAAGGGTAATATGGTTTTAAAGGGTGATAAAGGGGTTAGGATAGACATGGGATACACATTTAATGGTTGTTAATATAAAAACACAAAACAAATAGTCTAAAGTAATCTAAGGTTTTTCATAACTAGCTACTGTCCATCCATAGGTCCAAGAGTCTAAGTCCGAAAATCTGATCTTCAATAATGGGCTACTAGCTCCATTCTTCATAATTACAGAGATGTCATGGTGCAATAATAGGCTACTAGCTCTATTTTTTTATTATTATTTTTTTTATCTTGCACCATCTTTATAATTTTTTAGCACATGGGTGGCTTTTTGTTTCACCCTATTTTCTTCATTTTCTTCATGATAAATATGCAAATGCTACAGGAGTTTATATCTTTAATTATTGCCCCTGCAACATCCGATATTATACGCACATCCCCCCACTTGAGATAAACAATGTCGAAAGTAGTGATACAAAGGGGGTCTTTATAGATCATAACTGATTGGTCTTCCATGAATGCATATAATTTTCGTTCCCATTCCCCTGAACCATGGACTTAAGTAGCCAGAAATTTCAAAACAAAGATAACTATAGACTATAGGGTAGGTTAAGGTGAAATGGTGTAACAATACATATAACATTGGGTGAAAACATAGATTGGTTTAACAAGGGTGGTCTAGGGGTATCTTGCACTAATAATGAGTGCAACAAAAGGTTTTATCATGGGAGGTCGACAAGTCAGTGTAACAAGTTGATAAACACACACATATAGGCTATTTGGGTGATTTCCTAAGTGTTGCCTTCTTGAACTATCTATTCATGCTAATAAATTAGGTCTTGAAATGATGTACAAGCCAAGTTCTAAAGTCTACAATACTACCGGCACACTCAATATTTTGGTGGATTTTTGAATAATATGATGGAAACGGAATTTTAGGCTTAAATCTCATTATAAACAGACCTTCCCTTCTACACCAATCACGAGTTTTTCTCCATTCCTCTCATATATCGTCGTAAGGCCCTTAATGCTAGGTTTTGAAAAAGAGTTTTCATGTCATTCCCATTTAGGTCTGAAATTGGAAGGATAAAAAAACCCACCCGGTGGATTGTCGCCCCCTATTGATCAAGCATGAAAACCTCGCTCAACCAAAATGCGTTCTACCTGGCAATCTGAGCCAACAACTAATGGGCAAGCGACGGGAAGAAAGATCGTTGAGAGAGCCAAG
>BQNB010169024.1:3741-13826 GCA_026074375.1 Tanacetum coccineum
ATAAAGCAAGAACATAGATGAATCAAACAACACATAGACATATTGAATGATTAAATAAACCTTACTTGATTAAAACATGAGTTAGAGGAAGTACAATAGGGTTTTAGGCCATAAATTCGTCCCTAACAACTGCTAAACAAACTAGGATTCGTACCATCTTTTATTCTAAAGTTACACACTTAAAACCCTAAATTTGGGTTTGTATATATAGGAAAATCGCTGTGACGGTGTCACGTTTTAATCATAACACCATCATGAAAGAGAATATTCTAGATAATGGGCTGGGTCGTGTGCTCTGACGCCGTCGTGAAATCTTATGACGCCGACTTTGTCTTTGTTGTGACGATGTCACGTTGTATCTGTGACGCCGTCTCCAGCCACTGTAGAGAAATTCTTGATGTTAGTGTATGTCTGTAGTCTTGTTCATTTCTTCTCCAAATGAGTCCAAGTCACGTGTATTTCTTCCAAATGCCTTCCAAATGCAAAATACCTAAAAAAGAACGATTAAGTACCTATTTTAGGCATAAACACACGATTTAGGAGGTTAAATGACCCCAAAAAAGTATATAAAATGACACCTCATCAAATACCCCTACACTTGGGATTTGCTTATCCTCAAGCAAATGGGCTTTTCTACCTAGACAATAACAATATGAGGGGTCATTTTACATACTCTTTAAACATATTTTACAACACAACCTTCTAGACCTCATAATTAAAAGCACGGAAAGTATATACTAGCACCTCACATAAGTGTTTGGGGATTCTCTCTTTCACTCAGTTGTATAATAAATTATAACATATGGGGGAAACGGAAAATCAACACTCATTACCTGTCATAGCATATAAATTACCATAGGCTTGGTAAAGGATCAAACCTCCACCGCTAGGTGCAAGCATTATTCATTACTATCTAAGAGGTCTTTTAAAGGGTTGTGGGGTGTAGGTGTAAGATAACATATAATGGAAACGGAAACGAATGGGATACATTTGGGTGGCTTTGGGTGAATTTGGAGTGGAAGGGTTAGCTAATTATTTACACGAATACACGCTGGTTTGGTTGCTAAGCCAAGACTCGGACGAAGATATACAAACTCTACATAACTCTACATCAATCTCTTTCTTTTTCTTTTATGTTTTTTAATAATACAACACATCACAACATGGGGTTTATAACACGTACCCCTACACTTGAGCTTTTACATACTTTACAAATGAACTATTTTATGACCCGATTTGAGGTGGATCAAAATAACATGGCGATCATCTAACAAACGTATGGGGGTATTGACTTAACTTTTCTTCCCCATTCTTCCGCGAAATAAATACTACCATGAATCCCAATCGTCCTAAAACAGTATTTACAAGGATAAGGACTTAGCAACCGTGTACTCAAATAATTAACTTGGGTGTAAGTTAAAAAAATAATGTAATAAAAGCGAGTACATACAAGGTAGGCTAAAAATATCAACATGGTCCTAGCAGCCTCCACAAGAGTATGGTTTTGTCTTTTGACAACGCCGTTCTGCTGCGGAGTCCTCGAAACTGATTTTTGGTGAAAAATGCTGACACTTTCATAATATTCAGTCAGAACTTTATTAACAAATTCTGTGCCATTATCGGTACGGATGTATCTGACAGTTTTGTTTAGACCGACTTTTATTTGCTTCAGAAATTTAATGACGAAGTATGGGGTTTCATCTTTTGATCTCAAAAACTTGACCCAAGTAAACCTAGGAATAAGTCTCACGTGCACTAAGATGTATTTCTTCCCATTAATTGTTTGCACTCGCATTGGTCCACATAAATCCATATGAAGGGTATTAAAAACTTCGAGGTTGGTGTTTTCAGATTCGGGTTTGTGGGAATATTTCTGGCTTTTTCCAAGTTGTCAATCCGAGAAAAGATGATCTTTCTCAAACTTCAATCTAGGTAAGCCTCTTACCAAATCTTTTCGAGCAAGATCATTGATGGTACCGAAGTTTAAGTGATTTAACCGACGATGCCACAACCATGATTTGTTCTTTGAGGCCTTGGACAATAAGCAGATAGGAGAGGACTTCATCATGTCTTCAACATAAATAGTGTATAGATTAGTGTCACGATTTCCTTTGATTAAATCAACACCATTTACATCCCTGACATAACATGAGTGTTTGCGGAACGCAACTTCAAGATCTGAATCACAAAATTGTCTGACAAAAAAAAAGATTGTGTCCTAGTCCTTCCACATAGTATACCCTGGAGATCACACTGTCACCAATCACATAATCTCCATAACCCATGATAGCACCAAAATGGTCATTCCTGAATCTAACTGTCTTGATGAACTTTTTTACAAAATTCCTGAGCCGTGAGCGATCCCCTGTCATATGTTTTGAACAACCTGAGTCTAAATGCCAAAGGATGATCTGTACGACATGCATTGATAACTGACGAGTATGGAGAGTTTGGTACATTGGATCCCCAATTTCTGTTGGGGTCCTGTTGGTTAGCATAGACAGAAAGTTTCACAAAATTATTAATTAATTGTGTGACAGTTGTAGTGGGATTGTCAGTGGAGATTGCTTTTTCCTGTTTGTTTTTACGTTGGTACCTAGTTAATAGTTTCTGAAAAGTGTTACTTAATCTCTCAGTTATCACAATTTTACTGGTACTAACGCTTTTAGGTTGTTTTGCAGGTACTACTTTAGATTTAGTAAACCTAGTTAAAGGGCACTGTTCTCCTAAAGTGAATTTCCTACCAGTGGGCTGCTACTGAAAATCCGACATTGGTAAACAACTTTTCAGTTGCCTACCACACTTGCTTAACCTGCTTGACTCTCCAAACCTTGTTGACAGGGGATTTCTTAACCAACTTCAAAGACTTCACAACACATTTATCATGATTAAAAGACATTAAGCATTTGTTACAAGTTTTGCAGACAGAAGTAGAATTCGAATTAATTACAGTACGCTTAAAGCTAATACTAGAATCAACATGATTCTTTTGTTTCACACTAGTCTTATTATTCCTAGAATAGGCTTCTACTTTCTTCATGTCACTCTTAGCTGGCAAGGTCCTATCTTTCTTTGTATTGCTCCTAGGCTTTGACCTGCTAGCTGTAGTGGCATCTTTTACTCCTATAGAAGGAATCATAGGTTCATTAGTCTTTTTCATTTTCTGTTGCTCAACATGTGTTTGTGAGTTATTAGTTGAAGTTTCACCTGGTTCCATAAAAGTAACTCGCTTTTTCCTATTTAAAGGGGCAGTAGCTATCTTTCTATCTCTTTTATTAAAATCTTTTGGACAAGTGCCAATGACATATTCAAGCAATTCCTAAGAGTGTTTAGTGTAAAGGCAGGCAGATGCAAGTGAGCTATTTAATGGTTTTTCAACCCTGGCCTCTTCAACAATCTCGCGAAGAGTTCCTACACTTTCCTTAAGATGTTTGAGATACTCTAGATGAACTTCTCTATTGTTCCTATTTGAGGGGATTGGTTCAACATCGATAGCATACATACCGGGGGCAAGAACTTTTGGTTTCATAGGATCAGGCATAGTGACGCATTTCGTTTTCCCTTTTATCTGAGCCTTTAGGGTCTCAGTTTTCGTTAACAAAGAAGTTATATTTTCAACGGTTTTAGCACGCGTTAACTTGATTGAATCATATAATTCCTTGTAATGCTGCTTAATTTTTTCGTTTTCTACCCTAAAACGCTCATTTAGATCTTGAAGGGCATTGACTTTTGCATTTAAGTCTTTGTTCTGAGAATCTAAGGCCTTAAAGTCAAGAATGAGGTCTGCTTTACTATGTTTCTTTTGCAAGCAAGAAATTTTTGCTTTCAGTTCTCTAATTGTATTGCCCGTTCCTTGAAGCTGTTCTTTTAGGTGTCTAATTTCAAAAACTGACTCAAATGTAGGAGCATCCGAAGATGTCACTGATTTTTTGTTTCCAAAATGTTCTTTAAGATGTTGGTACTTTAATTGCAAATTTAAGTGTTCCACCTCAAGTTTGGAAAAGTGTTTTATCATTTCATCGTGATTATCATTTTGAATCTTGTTTTTAGATTTGAATTTCAGCTTTAGTTGCAATAAATTTTTGAGCGGCAGTGTAGCATCATGCATGTCAGAAATCAGATATTAGTATGCTCATAATTTTTGCCAGTATAAAACACATCTTTGGACAAGCAATCAGTAATTAGGTTCTCATTTTCAGTAAGAAGGTTTTTCTGCTCAATTTCATCACACTTCTTATCTACAACATGTTGGTCCACCTCAGTCTCCATTTGATCAAAAACTTCTTTCATTTCTTTAATTTCTTTGATGAGAGCTGTTTGAATTCCCTCAAAATGTCTTTGATTGTTTTGAAAAATGAGATTACCTCAGTGAGATAACATGTCTTGGTTTGTTCAAAACCCCTTTCCCCTTCAGTAAGACCCGTAGGTGTGATCCTCTTTTTACAGATTTTATCAAATTATAAAAAAAGTTGTACTAAGGAATAAATATTTACTTGTACTTGACTTTTTGTTGGGAGGAATTTGGGGACCAGCTTTGCAGGTGTATTGGGAGGATACCACATCATAGCTGTGATTGGTTTTGCAAATTTAGCCTTCTCTTTGAGAGCTTTGGGCTTCATTTTAAGAAGGTCATCAGGCTAAAATATCTGCTCAGGGGTCAATTGTTTTTGAGGTGTGAAAGTCGTTAGATAATTCTCTTTCGAGTAATCATGTGGTGCAATCTTGACCTTCTTTTTCACACACTATGGGTCTTTAATTTTTTCAAGCATTTGTTTCCTAGTAGTCTCAGCTATCTCTAAGGTGTCCTTCGAGTCGTGAACTAAGGCACGAGCATGGTTAGTCTTGACAATCTCATGACCATTATATAGAGCAGGTTGAACTTGCTTTGCTTTAGATAGATAAAAGGGGTTCTTGTAGCCTATTGCTACCCTATTGATTTCATTATAAAAGGACTTAGGTTTGCACAACACTTTTCTTTTAAATGTTTCATGTCCATAAATTCTTCAAGGAGCTTATTTTCTTTCTGTTTAAAATCCTGTTTTAACGTTGATACTTCTTCCCGTATTAACTTGTTATGGTTAAGGGTAGAGTTAAGTTGCATTTTAACAGAATGAAGTTCCTGTTGTAAAGATTCTTCCTTAACATTACAGTCTTTGATAAGCATTCTCATCTGTGTATCAATCATCAGTTCTCGTTCAGTTAGTTCAAATTGGGCCCTTTTTACATAAACCTCAGCTAATTTCTTATATCTAGTAAGTTTAACAGTTAGGGATGCATTAACAATATTTGTTAGAAGTGACACATGGGGCATCCTGCTCATATATATCATTGGTAATAATCATTACTGCATCATTAGGAACAGAAGATACATCTGTGTACAACTTGGTCTTCGTTGTCCTGCACATACTGTTTATACGAGATAATATTACTATTACTCGTATATTCAGTATCTAAGTCAACAACGTTGTTTGTTTGTACATTGTTTGTGTATCTCATGTTCCTCACGTGACTCATTCATATTATCGAGACAATTATTATGATCTTGTACCTCGGAGAGTGTGTCATAATCATACGATGGACCAGCTTTATCATACACTAGATCAGCAGATGAGAGATTGGCCATGAACATTGTCTGAGCAGTAGGAGCGTCATCAACATCAGAGTCAAAGGCGTCACATTGATCAACTTGAAAGATGGTGTCTTCATTCTGAGCCATATCCTGAACTGGGCCCTCGTCTACCTCATCATCTAAAGTGTTGGTTTGTCCACCTACAAGAAACAACAGCTGCTCCTCATCCAAATCTACTCCATTTTCTTGAGCTTGCATCAACAACATCTTTTCCTTGAAGTAGTCAGAGTTCTGTGGTCGCTTCGGCTGACCTAATACTTACTATGCGGTCTTGAAATGCATCACAATAACAAGTTTTTGAATTTAATACACTACTGGTACACTCATATGAATTTTACTAACACCAGACATTCTAGAAAAGGCAAGAAGGCAATGCATACAAGTCCGTAATGACAGAATAAACATGCACGCCTGCAGATCAACCTTAACTCGAACCGGGTAAAGATAAAATCATCTTGGGTTACCAATGATGGGTACCCGAATTCCTAAAGATCTAAGGGCGAACCTTACATTTTTGGGGTGGAATTCTGAGGGTTATTGTACTAGTCATATAAATTCCTATCCATGAGACGCTATTAATACTCGGTTTTCGTCGGTATGTGTAAAAAATTTAAATTTGGGTAAAAATTACCTCTTATGCTATGTTTTGATATATTACTCATCATTTTAAGGACAAAGCAAATGGCAAATGAAAGAATAGTTTCTAAGGCTTATTTTCCCCCAACACTTAAGTTGAACATTGTCTCCAATGTTCTATAGAAGTACCCGTAAAAACGAATAAAGGGAAAAGAAAACAAGGAAAAGAAACTAGTACTCCCCTGGTTTGCTCAATAATGAAGAAGAAACATGCGATAACTGGTTAAATCGTCCTCCGAGAATCATCCAATGAAACTTCCTAAGAACTTCCAAGATTCTTCTCATCAAATATAACCTGTCTTCAAAGACAAAGACAACTATACTGTAACACCCCCAAAATGGGTCGCAGCGGAATATGGGTTTGGGAGCATTACTTCATAATACCGTTGCACAAGATATGAGAACGACCTTTAAAAGTGTCGTTTAAAACTGATACATTAGATTTAGCAAAGTGTTTGTTACAAAAGCCCGAAGCTATACTTGTTCATTGTTAAATTATACAAAGATTCTAGTTCGAAAACAAACGTTTTCCCCAAATATGTAATGCAACCAAATCTTTAATGTTATTGACTTCCAAAATAACGACCACCAATGTATCCCTTGCACCTCGTGCCTTATTGACCTCCTGAAAAACATGCTTTAAAACATCAACAATAATGTTGGTGAATTCATAGGTTTGTAAAATGTATGAGTGTAGGACCGCAATTGTTTAGAGTGTGTATTGCATGGTATACAATATCCAAAACAGTAAGTATTGCATGGTATACAATATTCAAAACAGTAAGTATTGTATGGTATACAATATTCAAAACAGTAAGTATTGCATGAAATACAATATCCAAAACAGTAAGTATTGCATGGTATACAATATTCAAAACAGTAAGTATTGCATGGTATAAAATATCCAAAACAGTAAGTATTGCATGGTATACAATATTCAAAACAATAAGTATTTCAAAGTTCATTACGTCCAATTGTAAAACAAAGCATGTTCTCACCCCAAAAACTTATAAAACAAATCATGTAAAACGTGGGGCTATGAACTCACCTCAGTAGTGAAGTGAATGAGTAATAATCGAGTAAGTGAAATAACGAGTCACGGACGAATCCGAAGGCAACCTAATCAAACATAGGTCGTATAAGTACTATGCACTTCGATAACTAATATCGTACACAATCCTTAGAATAGCTCATGCACGATCTATTTGTTAATATAAAAATCATATGTTATAAAGTGAAAACGTTTATAATTATCGTTTAGTGTAAAAACAGCATAACTTTCCCCCGTTTTAAACCTTTTTCCTTTCTTTCGCTTTTCTTACGTCCACTCTTCGATTAAGATGATATATAAAAAATATTACATTTTTATATTTTATAACCTTCTGATGAACAGTACTTTTACTGTTCATGACGTTTTATAAATTTAATTGTCGTAAAACCCGTAAATGCAACAACTTATTCGTTTTAATCCCGATTTTAGCGATTCCTTCGAGCACGTCTTCGTTATTAAAATTATCACATTTTTATAAAGTGGGGTCTGCAGAATGAACAGTATTTTTTACTGATCATCTAGTTTATAAATTCATGGTTTATAGAATTACTTTTATAAACTTTAATTATCGTAAACGTCGTATTTTATTCGTTTTATCTCCGTTTTTAGTAATTCTTTCGAGCACGTCTTCGTAATTCAAAGTCATATCATATTAATAATATTTTCAAAATGTATTAATCTGTGATGAACAGTAACTTTTATAAAAATAGTTTTATAAAAGTATTTTTATACATTTTAAGTATATAAACTCGCGTAATTCATAACTTCTTCGTTTTTAATCAAAAAATTACGTTTCTTATTGTTTTGGAATCCTAAAAATATGTGTGATTTAATAAAAATACCAAACCTTCTGTTTGTATAATTTTTATAACAAGTTTTTATAAAAATTCTTTTATAACTCCGGTTATTATCGTAAACTACGTATCTTTTTTGTTATTAATCCGTTTTTCGAGTTTCTTACCTTTTTGGAATCGTCATGAGGTGTACTATATTTATAAAACATGATAGGGCTATCATAAAACACGAACCAAAACAGCCCCTTTTGAACTCATTATGTATACTTAGTTATAACTTGTTTTATATACCTTATAACTTAGTGAATTTTTCCACAATCCTCCATAGCCTTACTTATCATATATGTTACATATAATAATGTACATATCTTGTCCAAAAGTCCATAGCATCAAGTCCTTGATAACACCTTTAAATCACACTTATTATGTAACTTTTAATTACAAGTTATTAAGTAAACCCTAATTAACAAGTTTGTACATAACCTTTTTATGTATAAACCAAGAGTGTACAACACTTATAAATCCATTTTAACATGATATTACCAACATCATAGCATATGTAAAAGTGTTCAAAATCATAATCACAAGTAGAAACTCTTCTTACATGTTTAAAAGTCCTAAATGGTGATTCTTGCTATAAAGAACTTATATACACATAAAATCATGATTATGAAATGAGTAGGGTCTTAGATAACCTTAGTATGATGAGTGGTAAATGGGAAAACAAATCACACCCTTGTGATTTAAATCCTTGCTTGAAAACAAAGTTGAAAACCCTAACTTTCCAAGAGAAAACCCTAGCTTCCTTTCTTGCTTCAATCCTTTTAAAGGTTTAATCAAACCTTTAGAACACTTAGAGGTATCTTAGATATGATGTATGAAGGTGTGTATATGGGTTATATAAATTTTGTATGGATGTTGTATGGTGGTGTTGTTTTGCCGTGGCCAAAAAGAGGGAGAAAGAGAGATGGTTTTTGATTTTTATCAAGTGAGTTGTGATGTGTGTTTTTATCTCAAGTGTTGAATGAATTATAAGTATAGAGCTAGTCAAATGAGAAGTACAAAGACCAAAATATCAAGGAAATATCAAGGGGGGGGGGACGGCTCAAATGGGAACCAAAGGAGGGTTTTATGGGTCAAATTTACTATACATGACATAAGTCTTACTAACTAGTGTATGTACATGTACTAGGTCTTAAATGGAGATGTTTCTATGTTCCTAAAAGTAGAGATCATCCCCATGGAATGTGGAATGTGTTTACTAGCTAGTTCTTGCAATATAATGAAAGAAATGCAAGTATACTTGTTATTAATAAGTTGTAAGTAAGTAAATGTAATGTATAATACTTGCAAGTTGAATAAGTCTTGCTTATTTCTTGTATATATGAGGCGTCCCATATGATAAGTGGGGTAAAAGTTTTATAAACTTTGATCATTAAAAATAAAAATAAGCATTTGTTGAAGCGTAGATTAATTAATGTGGTTCCGGGTATGCCTAAACGTACTTTATCGCGAAATGTAAACACTTTACGCAACCAATAAAAATAAAATCAACAAAGTTAATAATTATCCTCAAAATAATTACTTAACACTTGCTTGATGTAAACATTTAATTGTTTGATGCCCGTTTACATTGAATGGTCATTTTTTAGCTTACGCGATTTAACTCAATGACGCGAAATAAAAGCGAACGCGTACAACACCAAAAATAAATAGTGAATTTATTGATGACGTAAATGACCCTAAAACACGGGGTGTTATACTTTACGTAAAACACATCCGGTTCGCGTTTTAGGCATCCATGCATGCATGTAACTTTAGGAACGCATCCATATCACAACAAATACCCACCATAATACCCAATACCCAAAATTTACAAAATATACTCACTCATATTAACCCATGCCTGGTTATAACATACAAACACACTCAACACTTCCTAATTAAATCCAATAAGCTAACCACTCTCCACTAC
>BQNB010169025.1:0-13826 GCA_026074375.1 Tanacetum coccineum
TAAATATACGTATTATTATATATAATTGTGAGAATTTTCCTTTCTTCCTTTGTCCTCAAGGGTAGTTTGGTAATTTTCTATACTTATTATATTATTATACGTGTATAAAACTTTACGCAACAATAGGGTCAACAGCTTTCCCTTGTGGACCATCATCCAGTTTGGATTTCTCCACCATGGGAGTATCCACGGGGTCACTAGATCCCATACCATATTTTTTCTATGATTCTAGAGCATATTTAGACTGGTTTAAAAAGATGCCTCTAAGACTTTGTGAGATCTGTAGTCCTAGAAAAAATGATATTTTGCCCATTATCGACATCTTAAATTTTAAACACATTATTTTTGAAAATTGGTCACATAATTCAGGTGTAGTAGACGCAAAGATTATATCATCAACATAGATTTGTACCAGGAGAATATCTTTGCCTTGTCTTTTGATGAACAATGTGGGATCCACGGTTCCTTTAGAGAATTCCTGAGAGAGTAGAAACTTCAACAATAGATCGTACCACGCGGGAGGAGCTTGTTTCAACCCATATAGAGCCTTCTTAAGCCTATACACATGATTTGGATTGTCTTGATCCACAAACCCGTCCGGTTGATTGACATAAACTTCTTCGCGCAGAATGCCGTCTTAACAACCATTTGGTAGATGATCATATTCATGTGAGCAACATATGCGAGAAAAATTCGAATAGCATCAAGTCTAGCCACTAGAACAAAGGATTCCTCAAAATCAATTCCCTCTTCTTGACGATAACCACGACCAACCAAACGAGCCTTGTTCTTAAGAATTCCTCCCATTTCATCAAGTTTTACCTTATAAATCTATTTTAATGTAATGACCATCACTTTATCTGGACATGGAATGAGTTCCCAGACTTTAAGACATTTAAATTCATGTAGCTCCTGTTGCATTGCTTCAATCCAACATGCTTGAGTTTATGCGTCTTTATAGTTCTTTGGTTCAACTGATGTGAGAAAGGCATCATAGTAACAAAATAAAGCTTGTTCATGGAGTTGGAGTCTTGTGGAAACAGGTCTTTCGAGTTCACCGATGATGTTTTCTAAAGGATGATCCTTGGTCCATTTGGTAACGTGTTCTGAGTTAGGAGCAGCAGTATGCACAACAGTAGGAATAATATCCGAAGAAGAAGATGCTTCAGAATCTTTTTCTGGAATTGGAATACCAAAGAACGGATTGTTATTCATTTGTGCAACATCTAAGTAATGATTGTCTTCTTCAACATCATTAGGAATGACAAGAGATTGAGTTTTGGGTGTTGTTTGTGAGTTACTAGGTGATGGTGCATCTTGATCAACAGTTGTTGAGGAAGGTGAATCGGTTGATGTAGCGGGTTCTGGAGCTACTACTTCAGTAATTAGAGCAATGACTTCAGGGGCTTGGCAATCAATACTTGATGGAGGAGTGAGTAATTCATCAAACAGCGATTGAAACAAAAGATCACAATCAGTTCTTGAAGGTGGTACAAACGCTGTTGAACAATGAGGGTGTGGCACGAGTCCTAAACTGATTGTTGCATGAGTCATTTCATGAAGTGTGGGTCCTGAACTGCTGTGTTTAGAAGCCATTACTATCAGCTCATCAAAATCTACATGAATTATTTCTATGACTCATCTGGTACGTTCAGTTGTAAATTCGAAATGCTTTCTTTGTGGGTGCATAACCAATGAAAATACCAATATTAGCTTTCGGTTGTAACTTACCCAAGTTCTCACTAACATTTGTCAGATAGCATAGTGCACCAAATACATGAAAGAATGATAAGTCAGGAAGTTTGTCATGTAAAAGCTCATATGGTGTTTTGCCGTGACGAAGACGTATGATGGATCGATTTTGGGTATAACATGTGGTAGCAACTGCTTCTGCCCATAAGAATAATGGAGCTTTTGCATAAATCAAGATTGTGCGGGCTGCTTTAATTAGCGTATGATTACGTCTTTCAACGACACCATTTTGCTATGGAGAGCGAGCAACAAATGTTTCATGAGAGATGCCAACCTTCTCATAATATTCACGCAAAGTTTGATTAACAAATTCAGTTCCATTATCTATTCTGATTCGTCTGACAGGCACTTTAAGCCGCACTTGGATCATCTTGAGA
The DNA here is from genome assembly GCA_026074375.1 of Tanacetum coccineum. NCBI lineage: Eukaryota > Viridiplantae > Streptophyta > Magnoliopsida > Asterales > Asteraceae > Tanacetum > Tanacetum coccineum. The sequence goes on from BQNB010169025.1 coordinate 2,130, forward strand.
AACTTAATTATGAAATCTGGAGCTTCATCTTTTGACCTTAAGCACTTCACTTTACCCATGAAATCTAAGTATCTGTAGATCACTATCAATTGCGACTCTCGTACTCAGAACGACTGTGAGACTATTCCAGATCGTCATCCTCAATAAACGCACGGGTTGAGTCATCACTCTCGCCACACCCTTGTCTACACAACGGGACACAGATAGGGGTGTGTCTTAAAAGATTGGGGGGTAGTATTGCACTATCGTGATATGTGTTCTGAGTCTAGGGCGCAGGAGTTAGGGGTTTGTGGGTGGTTTCTCGCTCGATGTGGCTTTTATATGACTCACACACAATCTGGTCATGGCTCTGGTGCACAGGGGGCCGTATTCTACAGGTTTAGCTGATATAGTGTTGATCATTCAAAACTTTATGCTTGCGGGGGGCGGGACGCGGTGTTCAAGCATGCGAGACGCATGTGGTGGTAGATATGATGAGGCTAAATGATTGATTGCACCAAAGTTTAGATGAGACAGACATCGGTGCCATAGCCAGGACTTAGTCTTTGAGGCCTTTGACAAGAGACATATAGGAGAGGACGCCATCGTATCTCCAAGAGACAAAGTATAAAAATTGTTGCCGCCAGATCCAGTCAATAGATCAACACCTTCTAGCTTACAAATGAAGCAGGTGTGTTGATGAAAAGCAACTTCAAGGTTCGAGTCACAAAAATGCCCAACGGAGAATAAGTTGTGTCCAAGTCCTTCTACGTAGTAAACCCTTGAAATCGTAACATTCCCAATCTGATAATCACCATATCCCAATATCTTTGCCACGTGATCATTTCCGAATTTGACTGTACCTAAAAATTTATTAACAAAATTGGTGAGTTGAGAGCGATCTCCGGTCATATGCTTGGAGTAGCCGGATTCCAAATACCAGAGAACAATTTGGACGCCCTGCATTCATCAAGAGAGGAAGACGGAACATCAGAAACTATGGATCCCCAAGATTGACTGGGTTCCTTTTTGTTAGCAGATACAGATTTAAGAACCTTAGATTTGCTAATAGGAACATTAGTTTTAGATTTCCTAGGTTATTCCGTGGAGTAAACCAATGTTACGACAGTGTAGGTGTTTACATTATACTAGAGCAGTTGGTTTCCTAAGGGGCAAGTTCAGTAGTTGTGGAAAGCAGTAGTTAAAGGTGACTCAATTCCTACGATTAGTGAGGTCCGACCATTAGGATCTTCCAATATATCAATATTATGTAACATCTTTCCTGTTATTTTCCCAAACTTTTCTCCTTTGAACTTTTCACACCAGAATTTAGATGTTTTACGACTAGCAATAATTTGATTGATAAAAATCAAGAACACACAAATCAAGATTATCAGAAAGCCTGCAATCCATACACCATAACACATTTACGTTCATAATTGGCATTAATCTTGGAATGCGCACATAAGCATTCATTTAGGTGCAACAACACAATCTTTATTTTTTAAAAACTAGATATTATCTTTCCTATGGGTGGGCTTCTTCCCTTTAATCTTCTGCGTACTACTTGGTGGTTTGCATGAATCTATTATTCTTTCTTTGTATTGCCTGATAGAGCTGTGATCCACTAGCACTAGTAGACGGGTTTACTCCTGTAGAATGATAACCATAGGATTGTTAGAAACTAGGTTTAATTAGAGCATTTTTGTCGATAGTGTTTCTTGAGGATGTGACGGGCTCAATGAATCTAACTCTTTTGTCCTTGTTCTTTGGAGTCACAGCCACTAATTTTTCATCACCAGAAAACTATGAAAAAGGGCATGGTTTTTACTGATGTTTGAAAGCAACTCCCTGAATTACAATTATAAGTATGACCAACAGGCAGATTTCAAAGGAAGTCCTATAGGATTAATTAGCTTTACATGTTCACTAGATCTCTAAGAACTGTAGCATTCCCCCCCCCCCCCCTCCTTGAGTGTGCTTAATCATAGATGAGGAGCTGTCTTTTTACTCAATAATTTAGGGGTTATTGGTTCCACATCAATCTTAAGCATCTCTGGATCAATAGTGTGTTCCGTAACAGCATTATCAACTAGAGCTTTTCCTTTAAGTTTCCCTAAATCTTCCTTGAGAGCTGTAATTACCAACACTTTTTCCTGAAGACTAGCATTTAAATTAGAGATTTCCACAGACTTTAGATTGACTTGATTAATTAAATCATCACATTGTTCTTTTGATCGAATACGTGCGTTTAATCGAGTCATAAAGTTACTTATAGTCTGTTTCAAATGCTCATACCTCAGCTATAAGGTTTAACACTAACCATCTGAATCCAATTCAATATTTTTTGTCTTTCAATCCTCCTTTAAGTCCTTTTGATCTTATCCTCATATCATTTTTTTCCACTTAAGAGATTAATTCTCTCTTTCAACTTCTTTATGACCGTGTCTTTCTCTTGGGACTGAGCTTTCAATTCATTTAATTCAAACAATTGATCAAAACTTAGAGCACTTTGATTTGAAATAGAATTGTCCCTTTGAAAAATTTCCTGATTAAGTTGAGTATCAACTTCTAAAGAGATGCAATGTTTTTCAAGAGTGGTAAAACTTTTGAACAATTTATCATAAATCTCTTTTTCAACGAAATCCTTTTTGTTAAGAAGCACAGTCTCATGTTTTAGACACTTTTCACATTCATGCACATTCACAGAAGCATTATCCATAGAAGAATTCATAATTATGTTCACAATATCTTTGTTAATGACTTATTCTAAGAGTCATTCGTACTCGTTCAAAACTTTATTCATTTTAACTTCAAACATTTTTTACTCTAAATGATATTGTTCCACAGCCTGTTCCCTTTGATGAAAGACATTTTGGATTTCAGAAAGTTCATCAATCAAATATTGATCGATTGTATTAAATAAGTCCTTTAGAGCTTTTACAAATGGAATTATTTCATCCCTAAAACAAGCTTTTGTATGTTCGAACCCCCACGAGCCCTCAGTGATAGCTGGGTGTGTTTTTTCTTTGACAACCACATAAAAACCAGCAAGATAGTGTTTAAGTTTCTTTAAACTCGTATTAACCATGCTGACTTTAGGAAGTTCTTTTGGAACCTCAACTTTGGTGGGTCTACTAGAAAGAGTGGGTTTTCGGCGAGAGATTCGTAGAATTCATAGTCCAAAAGGCATGTTCAGCAGATAATTCTAAGTTTGAGTGAACAAAATCGTGTTTCAAAACTTGGAAAGTTGATTAAGAACCTAAAGCATAACTTGACTGTGTAGTATTAACTTTCTTTCTAACACATAGGATCTTGTGTTAAAAAAGCATTTATATGAACGACTCTCTTCAGCAAGCATTAAGGTCTCTTTGGAGTCAGGAATCACAATAGCACTCGTATTCTTAATGACATTACCATCATAAAGCTTTGGTTCCAACTGTTAAGATTTCTTTAGATAGAAAGGATTTTGAAAACCTAGCGCTTGTTTAGCGGTATGATCATAGAAAAACTAAGGTTTCGTCAACATGTGAACAGTTTGTGTAGATTGATCTCTTTTAAAAACAATATTATCTAGTTGTTTGATCTTCTTTTTTAACGCAATCTCTCTATCGATGTTCCTAGATTCTTCTTTCTTAAAATCATTTTTGAGAAGAGTAACTGCTTGCATTAAAGATTCCTTTTCTTTTAAATGTTCAGAAAGAGTTTGTTTAAGACGATCAATCTCTACAGACTGTGCACTTGAATCTGAAACGTTATCATTACTCCTTAAATCAACATTTTTTTCTTCTTTCAAAACTTTAACTTGTTCCTTATATCTTTCAAGCTCAGCAGTTAATGTATCATTGACACTTTTATTTTCCAGATTTATCTTGGTACAGTTAACTACTTGGGTTTTTAGTTGTTCAATCATAGATAATATCAGTGCACCTTGTTGTGCAAAAGAGTTAGAATTCTGAACAGCTTCCGGTTGTGATTCAATCACATACTAAGAATAAGGAATGATATTGCTATCATTGGTTATTTTAGTCTTTGAATGGTTCATAACATTCGACTGTTTAGAAGACGGCATCGCCTGCACAGCTTAATTAATCATATTGTGGTCCACATTATCATGATTGTGTACCTCAGCGAGAGCATTTGAACCATAATGAGACAAATTCACCATGAGAGAAACTTTGGCAGTGTTGAGTTCATCACAATCAGAGTTATATGCATCTAAATCATCGGCTTGATAAGTAGCGTTGTGAGTAATGACAGCCTGTGTGGCTTGACCTTTTGTAATTCCTAGATCTGCCAAAAATGCTAGTTCATCCTCATGTAGAATTTAACCTTTTTCTTCAGCTTGTACCAACAACACTTTATCCTTAAACCACAAATCATCCCGTTTCCTCTTAGGTTTAGTGCACTGTTTGGACATGTGTCCTTCCCCTTTGCAGTTGTAACAAATAACAGTCCTTTGTTTCCCAAAATTGCTTCTACTTGCTCCTGGAGTATACATCCTTGTAGTACCCGCAGCAAAGGAAGTTTGTCTCCCCTAAATTGGTTGTAAGGTTACTCTCCCATCATTAATGGTAGCTTGTTGCCTAGGGTTTGATGAATTCCTCAGCTGGTTACTCTCCCATCGTTCGATCTAAACTAGAAATCACTCGTTCGATCGACCCTAAAGTAGCTCGTTCGATTCAAACTTGAAGTCGTTCGTTCGATCAAAACTAGAAGCTGCTCGTTCGATGATCTGCGATCCGATTCACCTAGTTCGAATGTCTTGTTGATTGACTAGTTCGAACCGCTTGTTCGATTTCTCAAGTTCGAACCAACCTAATTACCTAAACACAAACTTTTCAAAACTCAAAAAAAACACGCTTTTAAAGAATTATTTTATGCAAAAATTTCTTTTAACAACTAGTATAGCTAACCTATAGGAACAATTAAAAATAAAACTAAAGGTTTTTAAGCCAAAAAATTTTAACACTAATTTGAATCTTTGTAAAGGTTTTGAACACATAATCAAACACAAAAGCTTAACACACCACTTCCTGGCTCTTGACAACCCAATTGTATGAGATATAGTGCCTAATGAATCAACCAAGAACAATGAGTGAGATGTGGGTTGGATTGTTAGAGAAACTTGGATGGAATATGGATGAATGTATTATGGAATGTATGGAATGAATGGATAACAAAATGAACAACCAACAATAACAGTCATTTGTTTCCCAGAATTGCTTCCACTTGATCCTCGAGTGTAGGTCCTTGTAGTACCCACAGCAAAAGAAGTTTGTCTCCCCTGAATTGGTTGTAAGGTAATTCTGCCATCATTAATGGTGGCTTGTTGCCTAGGGTTTGATGAATTTCTCAGCTGGTTATTAGTAGTAGGATAGCAGGAACTGACAACAACAGTCAAGAAAGACATCATGTGATTGATGGCATCAATGGGATCATCACCTTTCTGGAACACTAGAACAATTAGACCTGAGTCTAGTTGAGGAAATTTAGATTGTTGGTTAACTGTGGGAGCATATTCCAATTGAGGGATGGATGATGGTGAAGAATAAACGTTGTGATGAACTAATGATTGATAATCATTGGATGGACAAGTGATTGAAAGAGGTGTTGATGGTTGATTATTTGAGTATTGTTGAGACTGATAAGGTGAACCATGCTGTGGAGACTGATATGGTGAAACTTGTGGTTGAATTTGAGAGTTTTGGTATGAGTGCTGATGAGTTGGATAAGGAGACTGGGTTATCTGATGGGTTACAACCAAAGCAAGCGGATTTGAGTTGCGTTCATGCATTAAACGAACCTCATTTGCATGAAATTCATGTTGTCCTAAGTAAGCATGAAGCTGATCAATGTTAGTTATGTGCAAATCCCGAACTAGTTTGACATCTATCACAAATTTGCTCCACTCAGGGGGAAAAGTATTCAAAAACTTGGTGTTCACTTGAAATTGTTCCAATTTCATATTGTAGATGTTCATGTCATTGAGCAGCAGTGAAAATCTCAAGTATAAATCACGTAGTGTTTCCCCATTCTTATAAGCAAACTTATCGAATTCATCATAGAGCTTACACTCTCTTTCTTGTTTCGTCAATGAAGTTCCTTGCATGAGAAGTTGAATTCTTTCTCAAAGTTCCTTGGCGACTTTATGATTGCTAACCAATGCATAAACCTCAGGTGGTAGTCCTTGGAGAATGATATTTGTTGCCTTGATATCATAATCAGCTTGAATTGATTTCATAGCAGATAACTCAGAATATTTCTTTGGTCTTGTCACTCTATTTTCCTCAATTGAAGGCCAGATGAGTGGACCATTTTCAACGGATTAAAGGATCATTCGTCCATGTTGTCTATTCATCATGTATAGCTCCATTCTGCTTTTCCAAGAATCATACATATCATTTTCCAACATAGGTGGACGATTGTCGGCACCCGAAAGAATTGCTTTGTCCAGCAAGGAGGTCTCATTGAGAAAATTTGTATGTAAAAGAGATCGAATGGTGGTAGAAAGAAATTATGTTTGATTAAGTTGTCTTTTAAGTGTTTTAATTCTTGAAACTACACGGGATTTTACAATTCTTGACAAAACCGGGAAAACAAGTTAATGTATCACGGGATTTTACATGTCAAAGAAATAAACCGTATAATTTGGAAATTTGAGTTGTTTGGTTTCTATTAAACTTGACTAGTTTGGTGGTCTTTGAAAAATAACTAGATCGGTTCTCACTGAAAATGACTAGATTGGTTGTCACTGGAAACGTCTAGATTAGTTGTCTCATGAAAACAGTTAGTTTGGTTCTTACGGAAGTAGATTAGATCGACACACACTGAAAACTAACTAGTTCGGTTGTCACTGAGGTAGACTAGATCGGCACACACTGAAAACTAACTAGTTCGGTTATCACTGAAGTAGACTAGATCGGAACACACTAAAAACTAACTAGTTCGGTTGTCACTGAAGTAGACTAGATCGGCACACACTGAAAACTAACTAGTTCGGTTATCACTGAAGTAGACTAGATCGGCACACACAGAAAACTAACTAGTTCGGTTATCACTGAAGTAAACTAGATCGGTACTCACTGAAATTTTACTAGTTCGGTTAACACTGTTCTATACTAGATCGGTGCTAAACAGAAATTAACTAGATCGGTCTTCACTGAAACTAACTATATCGGTCTTCTCTCGAAACCCATTTTTTCAAAACTAAAAAAGACACGTTTTTTACGATTGTTTATCAAAAAAATTTGTACCAAAAGAGTTACTAAGCCTATAGGGACAAGAAAAATAAAAACTTTAAGGTTTTTAAGCCAAAAAATTTAAAATCAAGTTTTTTGACCTTTATAAAGCTACCGAACCCAAAATGACACAAAATAAGAGATTTTTGTATGAATCTAATCACACACACCTATATCCAAGGATACTAGATCAAATATACCTTTGTAGATGATCTTTAAGTGTGGAATTTAAGCTTAGAAAACAAGAAAAATCAAAAGACGAGCCTTTTTTATGAAATAAAACACACGAACCAAAACAAGAACACAAAATCTAAGCACATCACTCCATGGATCTTGATACAATATGTAGAACAATCATATAACATACATGGAAAGAGAAGTAGAAGTTATTTTAGTAAGAGAATGGGTTGGATGAACACTTAGAGAGAGAAAGTAAACTTAAGATAGAAAATGTATTATGTGTGAAAAATGAACAACCAACCACCTCTCCAAGGCATGGAGAGGTGTATAAATACCCTAATGAGGTCGGCCATGGATGGGCTTACATGGGATTTCCATTGGCTTTTCCTAACTTAGCCTATTAAGGTTATAAAAATAACTAAACGAGCTAACGATAGTTATCTATGGAGTGACCGATACTTTCCTAGGATTTTTGTATTCTTTACAACAATTAACGCATCCGCATAAAGCATCCAATAGTCTAATTATAATATATCATAAGGAACTAAAGCAGTGGTGAACCTGTTAAAACCCTAGCACATCGGGACTTTACCCACTTATTGCTTGATGTTGTTTTATACACCGGTAGTCCACCACCAAAATCAATACCAATTAATTAAGAACAATACTGGTTGAACAATTATCGGGTCACCTGCCGGTCCAACTAAGCTCATAATCAAAGGGTAGGGACAAGGTGTCATTTGTGATCCTATTGGTCTGGGCATACAAAACACAACATGGAGATCTATCCCAACATCTAGATTACTGGTTAAGTCTCACTAAACCCAGTTGAATGATAGGTCGCATGTACAAGCACATAAACAAGTATAAGGCGATAAACATAATTAAACAACAACGATAAATTAAGCAAGCCGGATTAAAACAAACCAAACATTATAATCTTCATTAACATGGCTAATACCCGAGGGTATTAGCCCACAATCATTGTCATTTTACAAACGTGATCAAACAATTAGAAATCGAATGATTAAGAAAGTAAGAATTACACGATGTCTTCTATGGAATTATGGTTGGTGCTTGACCTTGGCTGCTTCTAATATCTTGGAAAATTCGACTTCAGAGTGTATGGTATAGAGAATGTAATTTTTGCACACTGAAACTCGTTTTTGAGTCTCGTATTTATAGTGTCTGAAAATAGCCTGGATACGCCGTATAGAGAGAGGTGAATACGGCGTATAGGGTTAATTTCCTTGGAGTTCGCGATAAGATCAAATCAATCAAGATTAATTGCCATCAATCACATTAACTTCGTATCTTTGACTGATGACCAGCTGTGCATACGGCGTATAGGTGAAGAGTGATACGCCGGATCGGGAATTGATTATTACACGTATTCTTGTGATGAGTTTAATTTAGGCTTGAGCTTGTTCCTTAGCTTGTCTTGAATGTGATCTTGATCACATTGAGATCATCAACCAAGCATAATCTCGTTTCGCCATCTTGTAAACTTTGCCATCTTGTGAACTTGTGACTTCTGGACCGACATGCTCATACCTTTCTTGATTTGTTGACTTGAAAAGCTTTAATGTTGCATCTTTCTTAAAATTCTTTAACTTTAACACTTCGCCACTTCGAGAAAGACGTTCGGTATCAGAGTGACGGAAACTTCTTTGAAATTCTTTGTCTTTAATACTTCATCACTTCAAGAAAGACGTACGGTATCTGAGTAGCAGAAGTATTGAAATATGTACTTGAGCTTTCATGATGTCTTTATGGTTGTTGGTCAGGTATGAGCATGTAGTTATGAATCTTGTGAGTCTGTTGGAATCAGGTACCTTCACTTCCATCTTTAAGTATCCTGCATTAAAATAGTTAGCAATAAAGCGGGGGGACGAATATGGCTTTGTCATTCGCCCGTGTTTGGTTGGAGTAACCTTTGAATCTGTGAGGATCAACCTGTGATCAGGTAGATTCAATTTAAGAAGAATCTCCTTGACAGGATTTCCAGCTTGCAGTATTAAATATTTCTAACATATATGTATTAGATCCATCGTACTCAGCATGTTCTCATTATCGAAACGTCTCAAAGCAGACAGCACGATAAGAGTGAACCAGTGAGTTACTGTCTCACCGATTGAAATCGAAAAATCAATTTGAAAATCAATCGACGTGTCACATGCTAAAGTGGTTTTGTGACACATCGAGAGTGTTAATCATTTCAAAAATTCACCATCAACCGTTAATTCATAACCTGGAACAAGTTTGATTCTTGTAGAATCGCACCATCGTTTCTTTCTAGTTATCACAAGTTTGATTCATATAGAATTGCACAAACCACCTACCATGAGCTTGTTTGATGTTGACTCAAGCAGGATTTCCATCTTCACTGTGAATTATATCACTCGGATGTTCTGGCAAAATCACAAGGATAATACGTAGGACTCTTAATATATTTCTCGTTATTCACATTGTGTGAGATAACAAGCATAATTTTGACAAGTGTCCTAATGAGATTTATGGATGAATTCTTTTGGCTCTAAACTCAATAGTGCACTTTGATTTTAGTGATCGGAGGCTGGAGCAGACTGCCACCTTTTCAATATCAACTAACTCGGAGTGAGAAAGTCCCAATAAAAATGTAGTAAATCTCCGTGAGAAATGAAACAAGATCTTTTGAGATACCTTGAGAGTGCTAAGGAGGGTTTTACTTAGATCACTGGGTCCCATGACTGACTTTCAATGTCAAACAACACCTTAGTGTTTTCGGACAGTTAATGTATTTGGACTCGGTTTTCTACTAAGTGTATATAGGCTTCTTTCTTTACAAACCCTTTAAATCCATATATTTTCTTTTTCATTCTTCCAACCCCTTCACGCTTACCGAGACTTCATAACTAACACCGTTGTTGGTGTTAATTCCAGTGCTATCTTCCATCTCAAGTCGGCACTTTTCCCGATTCTCACTTTTTCTCCTTTTGTATCATAACTAAGGAAGTCAATCACGCAAACAATGGATATCCCTGGGTAGATCCCTCCGGTTCTAGCTGATCATGGGATTTGAATACCTAAGCCTAACCGCCTTATAACTCCATAAATTTAGTACATGGTCGGTCTTTTGGGTATTTCATCACAATCCTTCCAAAATCATTAAAAATTTCAATCAAAGTGTTTGATATTAATATCAAAAGATTTACACTTTGAAAGTTTTTCATTGTCACTAAAAGCTCCCCCTTAACATGTGCACCGTAATCGTAGTACATGCTAAGTGTGAAGTGCATTGAGTCCATTTTATCTGATCATATTTCAATACAAGTTAGATTCAGTTTAATCACATTTTCTCCCCCTATCCAAAATGTTAATTCCTTGATATTTTGGATATCAATTGATTAAACATTTGGGGACAAAATGTTACATAATATCTAATAGGAACATTTTAATGCTCCCCCTCAATTTTTGAGGGTTTATAAGATAGTGCTGAGTATAATATTTTGAAATTTTTTGAATTTACGAAGAAATTCTTGAAAATTTTGTACTCAAGCACTACTTATTATCACCATAATGTCTACACTACATATATACAAATTCACAAGTTTTTATTATTCATGAGGATTGACCTTTTATGATAAGAACATCATATGTTAAATCATATGGTCCTTTGCAGTAGCCGTAGGTCTCCCCCGTACGGTCTTCCACCAACGAACCTTTCCAGACTCCTCATTATCCTCCTTGACTTGAGCATTTTATCGATCTTCTGAATCATAGCTGCTGCACGTTCTTTGTTACTGTTTCTCTAGATTGTCTAAGGCAGATACTCCATTCATATACCCTTTAGCCTATCATCCAGAGTAGTTCGAACATCATTGAGTGTGCCGTCACTGAACTTGTTGAGTTCGTCAAGCGGCATCAGTCTGTTCTTCTTGTCTCTATTCTGATAAATGAATCCTCGTGGATTAGGGTATGCTGTATATGCTTCTCGTCGTCTGAGATCAGATCTGTATATATCCGACTTAGTGATGTTGAGTTTCTTTTGATAACTCTCAACACCGAATTGAAGATCTTTAACAAGCCTTTGGATAACAATACTTCTTGTAAACATTCGGAGAGCGACACTAAACGTGAGAAATTCTTTAACCTTGAGGTTTGTCAGCTTGCCTTGAACAAGAAGAATCAACATGTCTTCAATGTCTTGGAGGCGAAGCCTTTTGAAGTCGCCTTCTTTGAATGAGTACAGTTTGTCATCGGCTCTACGAATGGTGATCCAATCCAGATGCTTGTATCCATGCCATTCTACAATTTG
>BQNB010169026.1:0-10211 GCA_026074375.1 Tanacetum coccineum
CACACATGACTTGCACATGATACATTTAACAGTCAAACTAACAGAAATATTCGTTAAGGGACCAAACCCGATACGGGTCAAAACCACATGGAGATGATCCATTAAAATAGTTTGGCAGGGACCATTTTCGTTAAACCCAACAAACCACAAGGACGATTTATGCAATTAACTCTAAATTATATATGCTATTAATTAAACATTTTTTAAATACCACCTCTAACTGCTAGTCTTTCTCTCATTCATAAATAGTACTCCATATAGTAAAAAAACAGTCTACTAGTAACTTTTGCTTTCTTTACTTCACGCTACCCAACGTTTTTTTCCTTCCCAAGAACAGTTTCTTCTCCATTTCTATTCCGACGAGTAAAACCACCGGAAAATTATGTCACTTAACACATAGTGAGATATGCACATCAACTCTGACTCGCTCAGACAATATACATCTTACCATGTCTAACTCGCAAAAAAAAAAAAAAACAACAAAAAAGTCTGACGGCGTCTGACGAGTCAGACTCAAATGTGATTCAGACATATTTTGCAAAAACGAGCACACCCTTTCCAGCGTTTTTACTCGATCCGTTTTCACTATTTTTGGGGTTATGAGATTTTCTTGCTTTGAGCTCTTTGGTTGTGCCGATGTCTGAATCTACTACACCACCGCATCTTACTAGTAAGATGCGGTTATAAAGTCTGAATCTGAATGAAATTATGTTGTTTGTTTTTTTTACAATTGTCTGAATGGTTTTAATTTTATGTTTTTTAAGTATATCTATGTAATTATTATTATTTTTAAATAAATGATGCAATTCGGGTTATCCGGGTAATTCCGGTAACTTGAAAACCGAACCGAATTCAAATTCGATTTTTGGTTCGATAAGTACTAGAAGAGAAATATATTTCTATATCTTGGAAAAGTAAAAATTAAAAATTCTTTTGCTTTGATAAAAGACAAAAAAACATTGCTTTTGATTTCTTTCTCTCACCCACGTGTATAGTACTAGTTTATACATTTAATACTACTTTTTACTTCTATGATCTTCTTCCTCAAACCTTATCATCTCTTTCAAATTTCATGCATCCCTATAATAAAAAGCACGTCTTTGAATTAAAACGAGATGGGTGAAAGGTTTGGAAATGGGTGATGAGTTTAGAGAGTTTGAAGGTGGAGGCTACTGTTAAGAGGAGTAAGAGATTGATTTCCGTATCTGATCCGGTCAGACATATATCATCTTCCGGCGTCTGACTCTCGAAGAAAAAACAAACAACCAAAACGTCTGACCGCGTCTGACCGGTCAGACGTCAGACGTGATTCAGATGTTTTTGGCAAAAACAAACACACCCTATATGTTTAATCATTGATCAACCCGCAAGGTCGTTCTTCTTTGTCACAGCTCATTCATTATATTAATTATATCTCTTATGTTATCTAATTGTTGAGATTTCTTTTTATGCGGATGTTTATATAGGTTGTTGACACCATTGAGATCACTAATCTTTTGTGTGACACTATTATTGATCTTCTTGAGCTTTTAACAACTTTTTATTGATTCGGTGTCTGTGACAATCACATCTATTTATTTTTATGTTTAGAATGTTTCAAATCATCTCATCAATCATGGGCTGCATTGGCTTACATATTCAAACCATTTTTGGAAATACAAACATAATTTTCTCTTGATTGGCAATTTACAATTCATTCTGTGAATACATGTAGTGTACTTTGTGTCAATGAAGCTTATAAAAGCCTCTATACATATTAATGTCATGTGACCATTAGATCATGTACATAATTCCCCTCCTTTTAATCAGTAACAGAATGGAATCATTGGGTTTGAAAGCTGATTCATCTCAAATCTCAGTGTAGTAAAAAACAATATCTTATATCATACTACGTGTGCGTATTTTTAGCGCTTGGACGCAACCACTTCACAAGAAACCCAGAATCATCAACATGTCATAATGGATGAGCAACCATTTGCTCTTTATGACAAGTAATTTTCTATTATGAATCCATTGTTAATGATGACAACCAATTTAAAGTGTGATCCAAAGGATAGAAGTATGTGTCAATGTTAAATAATTCATTCATTATAAACATGTTATTTTAAAGATAAAGCTTATTGGATGATGGCAAAGTTTCGAACCTGCCTCTTCATGATCTCTGTTTTTTTTTCGTCTTTAATTCTGATTGTCGAAATGTTTCTGAGCAAGTCTATTTTTTATTTTGTTCTCAAGTTTGTATAGTCTTTTCTTTTTCTTTTACAAAATCGCCTAAACAATTACGAAGTAGGGTGATATTTACATATTCTTATTACCAGCAATTCTTTCTCAACATAAGATTTGTAATTGTAATTTTAAAGTTAGGTACCACGTAGAATCCATTTGCTACTCACCGGTCAAACCTGGACCGAATCGAAAAAAAGGGACCGAGGATCGGACCAAATTTGTTCGGTCCAGTCCGGGTCGGTCTGGTCCGGTTCTTCGGTCGGTCCGATCTGAGAAGGCATTATTGATCAGTTATACGTAAGACTAAATCGGACCGAGCCGGACCGAAGACGAAACATGAGGTAAAGTGTGGACTGAGTACCGGACCGAAATAGAACAAGAACATGTCCCGTCCGGTTTCTCGGTTCGATCCGGTCACGGTCTGATATGCTCACCCCTTAAAGCGTGATCCAAAGTAGAAAAACAAGGGCATGCATAAATGTTTATCAATTTTCGTGGTCCCTGGACTAAACTTTAATCGCAATTCGTTGGTCTGTAAGTGTGATGATTTCCAAGGTTTATCACATTTTCAACAACTTTGACACTTTGTTTCACGCATTTGAATAATGAAAATATATTTATGATAATGTGCATGTCTTAAGTGTATCCATTTTATTGTTAATTATATTTGCTGGCCTTGATGTTTGTTAAACACTTATCTTTTGAAATCTTGCTGCAAGAATAATGCACATTGTTACTTTGGATTACACGAAAATCATACTTACATGTTAAAAGCTGTAAATAATTTTACCTTACATGTATTTGCCACGACATGTTTTCACACATGACCGACTATATATGGTTACATCTCACGTTAAGAGAAGAAAGGATTGTGATGAAGACGATAACCTCACGGATACCACAAAGAATGTGATCTACAAAGAAATGCTACACAATGTGTGATCACACATATATTTCGTTGTATCTCGGGTTAGGAGGAAAAGAAAATTCAAGACTCTTATGTTCTTATTTGTTTACGTATTTGACTGGTATGCTTGATATGTCCCTTTTTTTAATTAATGGCAAGTTTGTATTACCTTTACTTACCCAAATGGGGTTCTTTTGCAACATCCAACTTCGTAACAAGCAAGTCATTAACTACTCTTTTTGATGTTTCTTTAAAATACCCGTGAATTTTACGGGTCTTTTAGCTAGTATCAATGTTTTGAAAACCGGGTTTTGAATCGACCCGGTCGAGTCACCGGGTTACCGGTTCAACCGGTTGGCCGCCGGTCACCCCCGGTTCCCAATATATATCATATATAATATTATATATATATATATATATATATTATATATATATATATATATATATATATTCCATAATTATAATGAAAGTATGTATATAAATTATGAAATATTTCATATATTATAGCCTAAAGACAATATATTAACAATATAACATGTAAAATTAAAATTACGTCGCAAATATATACAATTAACATGTTTTATTTATAAAAAAAATACGAAAAAACCGAAACCCGGCCGGGTCTCATGACCCGGGTCACTCCAAACCCGGCCAAACCCGGCGGGTCAAACCGGGTTTCGAAAATATGAAACCCGGTTTAATTTGACCCATTTATTTCGGCCGGAACCGTACAAACCCCCAAAAAAAAAAACGAGTTGACCCGGCCAGGTTCGAACCGGTTTCAAAAACACTGCTAGTATAAGTAATATATTATATGAATGAGACATTCACAAGTGAGAGTTGTTGATTTGTGCTCATGTCATACGGATATTTATACAACTGAAAATACGTGAGCCTACATGGGTCACACACGTTTACACTTAGATATCATTCTGTTAATGTTTATAATATATATGTATATATATATATATGTATATATATATATGTATATATATATATATGTATATATATATATGTATATATATATATGTATGTATATATATGTATGTATATATATATATGTATGTATATATATATATGTATGTATATATATATATGTATGTATATATATATATGTATGTATATATATATATATATATATATAGATATATATATATATATATATATATATATATATATATATATATATATATATATTATATAATATATCAATATATATATATAATATCTATAATAAATATAGATATATTATTTATTATTTATATTAATATATGATTTAACAAAAGAACACTAACAGTCGTTAATTAGTTCATTATGAATAATTAACTATAAAGGCTTTTTAATTAATGGGTAATTAAATGTAATTAACCATAAATATTAGAAAAGTCAACACCAAGGGGTGTTATCCTTTGGTTCGACCGGCCTAGCCCAAAGGGAGGTTGGATTGGGTTTCGAGCTATCTTTTCCTCCAACCTCTCTCCCTTTGGTCGAACGAAACAAACAACCCTTTAGGGTTTTTCAGTTTCAATTATTCTTATGTTCTATTGCTCGTTGATCAAGAACTAGCATTCAGGTGATATCGTTTGATGTGTAGTGTGGATACACGTGGAGGTTATTTCTTTTAGTAACTTATAGTGGTTTTGGTTAATCACGATTATACACACGTGCGTGTACACGAAGACGCGTGTGTTTCGTCACTAGCTTGGTTGCTAAAGGTATGTATTCTTTATTTATGTTTATGTTTTTTATGGTTAATTATTTGTGATATATGTGATCTATATCCGCTGCATAGCTCGTAGAATATTAGTGTAATATTATGGTTAATGATTAACCAATTCCAACAACACATGGGTTCACTTTCTCAGGAAAAAGAGTCAAGCACCTGAAATGATTATGTCTTTCATCAGGATGGTAGAAAACCAAAATGATGTAAAAGTCAAACAAATCAGAACTGATAATGAGACTGAGTTTAGAAATCATGAGCTTGAGAGTTTTTATGATGAGAAAGGAATTTCTCAGAACTTCTCTTCTCCCTATACACCTGAACAAAATGGTGTAGCTGAAAGGAAGAATAGAACTCTCATTGAGGCTGCTAGAACAATGCTGAATGGATCAGTACTCTCTAAGCATTTCTGGACTGAAGCAGTCAGAATAGCCTGTTATACTCAAAACAGATCAATCATTGTCAAAAGACATGATAAGACTCCCTATGAGATATTCAGAGAAAGAATCCCTGATATCAGCTATTTTCATGTGTTTGGATGCCTTATGTTTATTCATAATCCCAAGGGTTATCTAGGAAAATTTGATGCTAAGGTTGATGATGGTTATTTCTTAGGATACTCTTTTGTCTCAAAAGCTTTTAGAGTCTTTAAAACAAGAAGACAAGAAGTTGAGGAGACTTATCAAGTAACATTTGATGAGAGTATGGAAACCATCAAGTTTACCAATACATCAGTAGATGAGATTGGAATTGATGATTCCTTTAGATATCCTCCTAATGAATTTATTTATGAGGATGATCCATCTAGACAATATCAAGCAAATTCTGATATCTCATACTATGTTATTCCTCATGGTCATTCACTCATTTAACTCACACAAGAAAACCATGTTCATGAAGTAATTACTCCAAATGAGCATGAAACACCTCACACTGAGGATGTTGAAGGTCCTCCTGACCTAATCAACACTGAAGGAACTCATGAACAAAATGTTCAGGATGAACAAATCATCACCCAACCCACTAAAGGTCCATCTGGGAAAAACACTAAAGTCTTAGTATCTGTTAATGAATCTTCAGTCCTAGATGTTCCTCGGTCTCATATATCCAATCAAGCCTCTACAAGTTCTCATCCTGTTCGCCAAGATAGATGGTAAAAAGACCAACACATTAAACTTGTGAATATCATTGGTGATGCTGGTGAAGGCATGCTTACAAGAAGCATGGCTGCCAAGCTTACAGCTGCCTCAGCTAGTGATTATCTATTTGCTGACTTTCTCTATGAGATAGAACCTAAAAAGGTATCTGAGGCACTGAAGCATCCAGGATGGGTTGATGCCATGCAAGAAGAACTGAATCAGTTCTATAGAAACAAAGTATGGACTCTTGTTCCACCCCTTTATGAAAAATCAACCATAGGCTCCAAATGGGTGTTCAGGAACAAGAAAGATGAGCATGGTATAACCACAAAAAACAAAGCAAGACTGGTTGCACAAGTTTATAGTCAGGAAAAAGGAATTGACTATGATGAAACCTTTGCACCATTAGCAAGGATGGAAGCCATCAGGATATTCTTTGTCTTTGCTACATACATAAACTTCACAGTTTTTCAAATGGATGTCAAAAGTGCCTTCCTAAATGGTAAACTGAAAGAAGAAGTCTATGTCAAACAGCCTCTTGGCTTTGAAAGTAGTGAGTTCCTTGACTATGTCTGTAAGCTTGACAAAGCCCTTTATGGACTGAAACAAGCACCAAAGGCATGGTATGAGACTATATCTACTTTCTTTATTTAAAATAAGTTTGCCAGGGGAAGAATAGATAACACATTATTTATCTATATATCAAAAGGAGAAGTTCTCCTCATTCAGGTCTATGCAGATGACATCATATTTGGCTCAACAAGCTATAAACTTTGTAAATAGTTTAAAAAACTGATGACAAATAAATTTGAGATGAGTATGATGGGAGAAATTACCTACTTTCTTGGACTGCAAATCAAGTAAGATGACAGAGATTTCTCCATCTGTCAAGTACAGTACACTAGGAACTCACTCAAGAAATATGAAATTTCTGATAGTTCCTCATTAAAAACACCCATGGTTTCTCCAAACAACTTAGGTCCTGATCTTACTGGCAAGCCAGTCAATTAGACCTCATCTAGAGGAATGATTGGGTCACTGAGGTACTTAACTGCAACAAGGCGTGATATCCAATTCTCCACAGTCTTATGTGCAAGATATCAGTCCAATCCAAAGGAATCACATCTAACTGCTTGTGGAAAACTAGAAGGGGGAAGGGTTAAATAGTTTTCTAAATTTTGGTCTTTAAAAACTTGTAAAATACTTTGTTTGAAACTTTTTAGTGAAGTGATCTAGATATTGATATTAGATAGATAAGAAGTAAGAGATGCAAAATAAAAAAGAAAGATAGAAAGATATCACCGGGATACAAGTATTTATAGTGGTTCGGCTACAAGGACACCTTCCTTGCCCTACTCCACTCCCTGAGTCACCTACTCGAGAGTTTGTTAAACACTAGTCACCAAGCTCCTTTCACTTGGCGGAGAAGCCTTCACAACAATGGTACACTTCTAAAAATTACAAAGATGATCACCGAATTTCTCACACTCGAGAATCGATAATAACACAACTACACTTGATGTACAACTAAAAATACAAGAATAGATTACAGCAAAATGATCTCTTGAATAAGGTAAGAAGAATCAAGATCAAGGCACTTTTGAGGCATGCTTGAAACTTTCGCGTATTTGGCAATTCCTTTCTTGAAGTGAATTACCTACACAAGATTTAGAAAGAGATGCTAGAGAGAGAGAGAGATCAGTTGATTAGAGAGAAGATTAGATGAGAAAGATGTGTCAAAACATGAGAAATGGATTTAAATGGGTATTTATAGCCAACAAATTCACTGTAGGCTGGTTCTTCTGGTGCTGTTGACAAAGGGCACCGGCATACAGTAACAAAATCCGAATTTTGATTTGCAAAATCTTGAGATATCTTGTGTAATCTTATGAGATTTTCCTTTGCTTTGCTGCATTTAATTATATACTAAATGAAAAAAATAAGTGTAAGATGATTTTGTGTAAAGTTAGGGTTTTAAAAAGATTTGTATACTTTTTCAAGTTGCATGTGTTTTTCTACAAAGATGGGAGATAGTAAAGAAATCATGTTGTGAGATAATAAGAGGTTTGAGAAAGATGGTTTGTTATGTTTTGTCATTAATAAAACTTTAGCCTAAGTTGATTGTAAAACGTTTTGTTTAAAACCAGTTTATTTGTATTAACAATCTCCCCCTTTTTGTTGATGACAAAACATATTAGGGATGATTAGACTTGTATTTAAACTTCGTTACTTTCTCCCCCTTTTTGTCGAAACAAAAATGGAATGTAAATGTATGAGAAATGTTGAGATATTGTCATGATGGAAAGCTCCCCCTTGATGAATGCTATGGTAACTACAAAACAAATATGTTAGAAATAATGAGATATGCTCCCCCTTGCTTTGTGAGTACCTACAAAGAAAAGTTAGGGGTCCAAGAAATAGAAATGGCCTCTGTAGTACCGGCTAGCCAGTTCTGTCCTATGAAAGGCATCGGTTCGTTATCGAATGGCACTGGCTGACTTATAAAAAGTCAAAGTCTACGAGTTTTGAACATAATTTTGAATGATAAAGAGATAATATAGTACAACTATAATTTCATTAGAGAAAGCATAAAGGACATTACAATAAGACAAGAGATTCTTAACGAAGATTCCTAATGAATCTATTATTTTGTTCTACTACTTAAGTCTTATTATTAGATGTTGTGTGTTATGACATTTAGGTGGTCGAGAATGTGGTTGAGAATGAATCTCATTTCTCCTTGGAGGTTGTCAACCAAGACTTGAGTTCTTTGGTAATGTTCACAAAACATCTCATGGGTAAGCATAGGAAAAGGGTTGTTAGGTCCTAATGGCGGAAGAGGTGGGAGTTGAGATGGTGGAGGAGGCAAGCAATGTGGAGGGAGAGGATGAGGTGTTGGTTCTAACTCCAGAGTTGGTGAAGGAAAAGTAGATTCCATAGGAGGAATAGGAGGTGGCTCATTTTCCAAACATTCAATGGTTGCAAAAGATGGTCTAGGAGGTGATGGATTTGTTGTTGATAGTGGAAGATCACCTAGCACATCGAGTAGAGATGGAGAAGATGGTGGAGTAGAGAACAAGAGTTCAATGGGATCAAGGTTAATAGCTACCGAAGAGGTGAGCTTGGATGGTTGAGTAGGAGCAGGTGGTGGCGTAGTCAATGGAGGAGGAGTTGACTTAGAAGTAAGCAAGCAATTTTCATTTGAGTTAATTTTTATTAGAGATAGTGGTGGAGAGGTTATTGGAGAAGTTGGTGGAGCTCCCGATGTGTAGTCCGATGGTGGAGAGAATGGTTGATAGGGAGGAGAAGAAGTTCTTGGATTGACAAAGCAACATGGCCTAACACTAATTCTTGCGGTTTGTTTTAGATTAGTTTTGTTCTCTTTAGGCATTGTGAAGAAAGGTAAGACACAAGAGGTAAGAGTGAAGAAGAAGAGCAAGAATTTGCGCACTATTTATAGAGGAAGATTTAAGTTAGACTTAAATGCCTTGCTTGTTAACTTAGTTAAAATCTAATGATTAGATTATGCCTAAGGTCAACTGCTATTTTTAGAGCCTAAGTGATGTGACAAGGAGGGAAAGTTTGAGTTTAAATTTGAAAAATTCATATTTTAATAGCTGAGAACAGGTCTGTCGGTTCTACCGGTGCTATTCTGAAAAAGGAACCGGCTTGAAATTTGAATGGCACCGGCCGACAGGCAGACAGGACTTTTGTAGTAAGTTTTTAAGTAAAGTTTTGATATGTTGGAGGTGCGGTTTTTCTCGACTCGATGACAAAAAAATTGTTTTATTTTTGAGAGAAAGACCCTAAGCCTCCTTTTAATGTAGCTACAATGAACGTGTTTGAAACGACATATTGACCATGTGTTTCTTTGTATACGTTCACGAGACAAGTCATACAAAAACATTTTTATTTGTATTAAATAGTTTTGACACAAATGAGGAAGTATTTAAGAGAAAGGTTTTAATCGTTTGGTTCCATTAATCTAAGACCGAGTCGAAGAAGATTGGAAGGTTCTCTTTTGAGTGGTTTGGTTAGAATGACAGCAATATTGTCTTCGGATGCAACCTTTTCGATAGAAATATTACCCTTTTGAACATTATCACGGAGAAAATGATGACAGATTTCTATATGTTTAGTGCGAGAGTGAATAACGGGATTTTTGCTTTAAGTCTATGGCTCCTTTATTGTCACAAAGAACAGGTACGTCATTTAA
>BQNB010169027.1:2785-13826 GCA_026074375.1 Tanacetum coccineum
AACAACATTAACATCAATCAGCAGTAGTAAATAATTGTTTCAACTCTAACAGTAGTAACAATGCTAACAGTAGTAACTTATTGTTTTACCTTAGCAGCATTAATACAAACCAGCAGCACTAATATATAAGCAGCATTAACTAATATTGTTCGAAACCCTAGCAACATAAACTTAATACTAGCAGCATTAATCATACTACTGTTCTCACCGCAACCACGAAGCAGCATTAAGCATAAAGTATACTAGTAGTAGTAATGGAATCGAACTTCAATAAGTAGTAGTAATCTACCATTGGCAGCACTAATTTCCATTCCAATATGACCTTGCAAAATCCATCAATATCATACCATTCTTCACGCAACTCTTTCCATAACATAACACAACATCATTAAATATGAAAACCCTAATCTGATTTAGCAAAACCCTAGCAGAACTTTGAATTTCCATTAATCAATACAGCGATACCTGCTGCTTCTTTGTTCCTTCAATCATGTCCCAAAACAGCAACCCTCTTGCAGATCGTTAAACAGAAAACACGATATCACCTTCTTGAAAAAGCAATAAACCTTGAATACTTCTATACCTTGTCATTGAAACCCCAACAGAAGTAATAGTAGATAAAACCCTAATAGGTTTTATCTTGTCATTTAAGAACAGTAAACTCCATTAAGTGAGAGTTCAAGGTCGATAACCAATCAACAAATAAAATAACGAAACCCTAAAGGGAATCGATTTGTTCATGAACAGAAGACACTGTTTGAAGAATGAAATAGCAAGAAAACTTTGCGTTACAAACCTGTATTGAACAAATCTTAATGTCGAAACCTTGCTGTCATGAACCAATTAATAAGAACCTTGCAACAAACTTCTGATGAACACGAAACCCTTTTTTAAACTTGTAGTTTGTAGCAATGATTGACACCATCTTCAATGTTTCAGATTTACCAATTTAGGGTTTCTAGAAAAACCCTAACTTCACCGAACTTCACCTGTTTACCGAAAACAGAATTCTGAAACAATTTTCTTTCTAAAACCTTGTAGAATCCTAGATCAAGAGCCACCAGGCTCTGATACCAATTGTTGAGAATCCTTTTAAGCTCCTAGGATCGAAAATAACAAAAACATGTAGATGCACAGTAGAATATAAATAAAGAACAATGTTATTTTCATAAGGTTATACATTCACATCAAGTCCTAATTCTATTTGATCAAAATAGAACGATTACATATCCGTAACAGGGATCAAGGACACCTTGACCTTAGAGCTAAACTACACTAGACGTCTACATCACACCTATAGAATACACACACACGTTTTGGGTACACACACAATCACACAATAAAACAATGTCTAGGGATATCTTTATATAGAGAGTCCATAAGACTTACAAAGGAATCTTAATTGTATTAGGAAACTAAATCTTTCCTAATCTTTAATCTTTATCTTTTAAGTAAATCTTTTTAGAATCCTCTATCTTTTGTAGAATTCCATATTGTCGACTTTGATCCTTTTGTTTCATTCTTTATCCTTTAAGCAAGTTTTTTTGTATCATCAAATCAATAATTCCCAACAACTTTTCTTCCCCATTATTCTGTGAAATAAATACTACCATGAATCCCAATCGTCCCAAACTATATTTACAAGGATAAGGACTTAGCAACCGTGTACTCAAATAATTAACTTGGGTTATCACAATAATGTACTAAAGGCGAGTACATATAAGGCAGGCTAAGGATTTTTGGGTGTAACGATTGGTTTAAGGGTGACAATGCTCTTCATTAATAGTCCCGATTAACCAGAAAATTACGAGAACCATGAAAAAGGATAGGCTCGGAGGGTTGTACTAGGGTATCCTGCACTAAAGGTGAGTGCATAGCAATGGTGTGGGATAGTTATATGATTGATGTGACCATCATAACAATTACATGTTTAAAACATGGGTTAATCCTAATGCCTCTTATCAAGCAAATCCAAATACTTACTATGCGGTCTTGGGATGCATCACAAAAACAAGTTCTAGAATTTAATATGCTACCGGTACACTCTTATAATCCTAAAATAACCGATACCAATGTTCCAGAAAAGGCAACAAAACCACGCATACACATCCATAATGACAGAATAGACACACATGATTGCACACTCCTTAACTCAAACAAGCTAAAGGTATAATATCTAAGGGCGAACCTCACATTGTGGGGGTGGAATTTTTAGGGTTTTTGTGCTAGTCATATAGATTCCATCCCATGGGACGCTAGTAATACTCGGTTTTCGTTGGTATAGTAAAAAAATTAAATTTTGGTAAAAATCAACCTTTTATGCTATGTTTCGATATATTACCCATCTTTTTAAAGACAAGGCAAATGACAAATGAAAGAATAGTTTCTAAGGCTTATTTTCCCCTTACACTTAATTTGAACATTGTCCCCAATGTTCTCTAGAATTACCCGTTAAAACAGATAAAGGGAAAAGAAAACAAGGAAAAGAAACCAGTACTCCCCTGGTTTACTCAATAATGGAGAAGAAACATGCGATAACTGGTTAAATCGTCCTCCGATAATCGTCCAATGAAACTTCCTAAGAACTTTCAAGATTCTTCTCATCAAATATAACATATAATCAAAGACAAAGACAACTATACCAAGCAAAAAATGTGCGTTTTACCAATATACAATGTGAATTTTGTGTTCGACTCGATAGATAGGATGAAAGAATTGTTAAACTCATTAGGTTTGGTAGGGTTATAATAGAAGAATACATATATTAAATGTTGTGCAAGTTTTATTTTCAAAAATGATTAAAAACTTTAAGTTTTCTGAACCTGGGCGTTTGACGCCGTCCGGGTTGTGGTGACCCCGTCATAGGTGTCGTGGTGACGGCGTCACGTGTTAATCGTGACGCCGTCTCCATAGTCAGTGAAAATGAAATTTTTGTTTCTGATGAAAAATTTCCTGCACTTGATTCCATAAGTTAATTCCTGCATAAATGGCTGTACAAAACCTGAGATTTAACAATTCAATCATATGACTCGAAACTGACGCGAATTAACCTAAACAATTCATTAAACATGTTTGAATTTGGCTCAAAAGCTGGATAAATTCCCCTACACTTATTGTTTGCAAAATACCTTTGATTGGAATTAAGACGAGGTTAAAGACAACATAAAGCATGATTACAAGATAGTTCAAACATAATAAAACAAACGGTAAAGAATTAAAACACACATGACACTCCTAATTTGTAGGAAAAGTATATTGGGTTGCCTCCCAAGAAGCACTTGTTTTTGTTCGAGTCACGAGCCTGACTCTACCCTTATTTAATAGATAAAGGGGAGGGTTCCCCTACACTTGAGTTCAAGTGCGGATGATAGTAACGGTACATACCATCGTGATGAGAAGGAGCCATACGTTGAGAAATTTATTGTTGAAAAATAGGCTCTAGACGGTGTGCTTCTAGAATTCTACCTCTCTCTACTTCATTTGGCCTATCGAATAAACTAAGTTCTTTTCTTAGAGGAGACACTTCCTTAGATTCTAATCCCCAATCATCATCAAACATCTCCTAATTTGAAATATCAACACCTAGGGATGCACTTTTTCCTAATAAACCCGGTTTAAATCCATAATGTTTCTTAGGATCATAGATGCATAGGCAATAATAGCAATACGTATCCTTAGGGTGGGAAGATGCCACGTGAGGTGAAGGTGGTGTATTAATGGTTAAGCTATCTACTTCTTTCATCCTAAAACTATCCAGACTATGTGGTTTGATGGGTGGTTCGGGGCCTCTTTCTTCTCCTAGACTTACATCTAAGGATAGACAATTTGGTAAGGGTTGTGGTTGAGGCTCTGGTCCATCAATACTAGGAATTTACTTAGAGCTAAGAGGAATGTCATGATTACAAGTATTCAAGCCTAAATCCTCCAGTGGTGTTTCATCTAAAGGTTCTACCTCAATCGGGATTCCTAAAGTCGTTTCTGTTAGCCTTAATTATATTAAGTCAAACAAGAATGTTATCGGTCTAAGAAAGTCAAACTAGGTCTTGTATTATAATAGGCTAGTCGGGTTCAACGGGCTTGGATTGTAATCTAATATTGTTCGTGTTTCAGGCTCAAAGCCCAAGTTAAACCAAGCTCGGCCCGTTTAGAAAGCCCAAGTGCCAAGCTAGCTAGGCGTGGGTATAAATACCCCTTCACCACACTTGGTGAAGGGTGTTGGTTACATTTTCACTTCACTTGTAATCCTCCAAAACTCTCTCTAATCTAATATTCTCTTTGTTTCTCTCTCTAAGATTCTTCTCATTTTCTAACATCTTGGTATAGATTATAGTTGTGTAATGGATTAAATAACTGGGATAACATGTGGTACCAGAGCTAAAGGGGTGTTTAGTGATTGAATTTCGTGGGTTTATTGGTTTGTTTTTTCTTTGGTTCGAAATAAAGAAAAAAAGCAAGAAAAAATCAACTTTGATCTTTGTTTCGTGGTTAAATGTGTTAAAGACTTGTACTTTTGGGCTTAGATCACTTCCTTGCATCATTACTAAGTGGTTTTAACATCATTTCGTAGCTTACAAGAAAGTTTGAAGATTTTTTCTTGGCTGCGTTTTGACTATCTGAAGAAGTGTTCGTCGTTGCGTTTTGACTAGCTTCGTTGCGTTTTGACAAAAGTCATTGCGTTTTGACTAGCTTCGTTGCGTTTTGACAAAAGTCATTGCGTTTTGACTAGCTTCGTTGCGTTTTGACAAAAGTCATTGCGTTTTGATATTCTAAAGTCACTGCGTTTTGATATTTTTTTGTGTTGCGTTTTGACTCCACAGGTTGCGTTTTGAAGACCATCATTGCGTTTTGACTAGACGTTACTCTGCCCAATTAATTTATTGATTGCGTTTTGACCAACATTCGTTGCGTTTTGACCAAGACTCGTTGCGTTTTGACCAACATTCGTTGCATTATGACCAACAATCGTTGTGTTTTGACCAATTGGGTTTTGACCAAGATTCGTTGCGTTTTGACCAAGAATGTCACTGCGTTTTGATCAAGACTAAGTTGCGTTTTGACAAAAGTCACTGCGTTTTGTCCATTGAAAACATCATTTTGGACTTAACAAACACAACCAATCAAACCAACAATCAACTTAATCATACTTGAAATGTCAATTAATTATTCATTCACGGTTTCTTCTTGATTTTGTAAAATCCGCAAGATACGAACTTTTCTCGGTTTTAATAATCAAAGATAATGTAAAATCCCGTGAACGTTAATTCATTTAAAACCACAATCAATCACTTCATAACACTTAAGATCCGATATCCATTTACAACAACTTAACAAAATGTCAAATTCAAATACCAATTTGCAAACTCAATCATCAAATGCTCTTCATAATGCTATTAGGGGGGGGGGGGGGGGGGGGGGGGGGGGGGGGGGGGGGGGGGGGGGGGGCATGGAAGATCGGTAGCAAAGATCGTCCACCAATGTTAGCACCGGGTAATTACGTTCAGTGGAAATCCAGAATCAAGAGATACATTGACACCAAACCTAACAGTGAACTCATCCACTATTGTCTCCAAAATCCACCATACACGTATCAATGGGCTGAGAAAACAGTTCCAGTTGCTGAAGGTAGTTCTGAAACAACTACAGAGAGGTATATGGAGAACTATAAGAATGTTTCACAAGACATACGAGATCAACTGAATGCTGAAACTGAAGCCGTTCAGATCATTCTCACAGGGATAGATAACGATATCTACTCCACAGTTGATGCTTGTCCAAATGCATGTGAAATGTGGAAAGCCATTGAAAGGTTGAAACAAGGTGAATCAATCAATGTTCAAGATCTTGAAACCAATTTATATTGGGAGTTTGGAAAATTCACATCACGGGATGGTGAATCACTTGAGTCGTATTACTCACGGTTTTACAAGATGATGAATGAGCTTGTCCGAAATTGACATGGATAAAAAACACCTTTTCGGGAGGTCTTGGTTGATCAAAATAAACAAGATAAATCATTGTGTAGTTTTAGTGAGAGAAAGTAGAGAGAGGGGATGAACACTAAAGGATGGAATATTAGATTAAAGAAAAAAGAAAAATGAACATCCACCCCCTCATGGAGAGCCATGAGGGGTATTTATACAAGAAGAAAAAGCTAACTATTCCTAGTTAACATAAAAGACCCCTGCGTGACCGCAGTTGTCAAAACTAGTCAATTCACGTGTAAGACGTCAGCTTCACTAAAAGTGAGGCTAACAATCTCCCTCCAAGATGGCGTCACACGTGAATTGGTTACAATGTTCCCTACAAGCAAAAATAAAGAAAAATGATAAGAATGAAGTCCAGTATTCCTTGAGAATATCTTTGACGATCTACTTGAATACTCCAGCTTTATTTCTTCAGCTTGTAGACGAACGAAATGCTGAGGATGACATAGAAGTTTTCTCTACCGAACCCGGTTTTGATTGGATTTTTTGCACATAACTTCTGACATGACTTCAAAAACTTTCTTCATACGCTTCTGGTCATCACGAAGTTTCTGAATTAGCTGCATGTCTTGAGAAAGCTTCATTTTCTTGCACTTCTGGTCATGTCGAAGTTTATCAGAATCTGCATCTCATTTGTCATCCTTGAAGTTCTCTTATCCGAATACTTCGGCTTTGATATGAATTATGCTCTAAACTTCTTCAGCTCCCTCCCAAACAGACACCCCTTAGACTGATAAGAATTAATACACCGATCTCAAGGGAGGGATGATATCATCAACATCGTCTCACTTAGGAAGCATCCCAGTCTTGATTGAATTCAGCCCAAAGTACACATTTTATCCCTTTACCGAAGTCGAAACCGTGACACCAAAGTAACAAGTTGAAGCACTAATCATCTCAGCGGACTAACCTCCGGCATATTTTATAAAGCCCGATCAAGTGAACTTGTTGTGCGTCCTTGATGTGAACATTTCTCCCTCCAGGAAAGTGCAGATATGAATTGCTACACCAAAGTCAATTAAGTCCCGAGTGTACGCAATTTTCCCTTCTAAGTATTCGAGACGTTCAACATCGCAAAACTGAGAACATAAAAAATCAACTAATTACCTAGGATGTAACACATTTCTCCCTCCAGATGATTGACTAACTGAGGAATCATCCTACACATGTGTACATCTTATGCCAACTGGAACTGCTTACTTAGCTTCATATACCCATGATTGCATAAGCAAGCTCTGTGAGATAAGTCGGTACTCTCTTTACAATTCTCTCTTATCAACCAAACAAAAGCCCCTTATCTATTCCGTAGTCTATACTGATGACCAATGAGGAGACATCCATGAAACGAACCCGAGAATGAAGCAAAATTCCCGACTTGTGACTTAATCTTGTACTATCCGCGTGATGAAGAACGGTGCAGAGGCAAATCTCTAAGTACCATATACTCTCCCAAAAGTATATAAAAAATACAACACCTCTTGAAAATCTCCTCAACTACGTGAGACACTGAGTACTACAATGTAACTCCTTAAAGTGATAGCTATAACCCGTGAGTACTACAATGTAACTCCTTACATCGAGTATAACTAGATACATCAAGTCTTCATCACAAACCGTATATGCCCGAACAAGTCATCTTCATTGACGAAAAACAAAGACGAAATAAGTACTCTCTTCGTGAAATACTACTTCAATCCCAAATAAATAACATCGGGCAATAACTCCGTAGTCATTAAAATTCAGTAAAAGCCATTATGAATGAAGGTGAATTTTGATAAGGATCGTTTTAGTGTAATGTATTGTGTTTGTTGTGTTGTTTTTCGTGATTTTTGATGTGTTGTGATTGTTAACGGATAGCGGGCTCAAAAAATATACCATAATCTCGGCTGATCAAGTAGTAAAACCCGGTCACTTATACTTTACCCGACATGATTGTGTTTTAAAACTCAGCTTAATCTGACAACACGAGCCCAAAATAGTTTAACCATGAATGTATCGGCTCAATTATCATAACACAGCCCAAAATACCTTATAGCCTCATAGGACACGCAGCCCATCCAAATAACATACCAGCCCATTCTTTTCATATGACCCGGCTGCCAAAAGTCCACTAGCCTTGATAC
Organism: Tanacetum coccineum; assembly: GCA_026074375.1. NCBI lineage: Eukaryota > Viridiplantae > Streptophyta > Magnoliopsida > Asterales > Asteraceae > Tanacetum > Tanacetum coccineum. Next base: position 10,893 of record BQNB010169027.1, read on the forward strand.
CCTGCCCATTAATTTTCCACATATATGAATCCCTTTTAATTAGGGCAAAGTTAACCTTATTACACATACAACATATCAAACGCAGTCATCATATATCTTCACTCCCAAAGTCAAAACAAACCCCACTTGCATCCTTGTATCTCCTTTATTTGTTGTAGCTACCATAAATGGGTCACCTTGATCTTTATCTTATAGCTACAAACACACACATAACATGTATATCTTTGTGGATCGTCCAAAAAGTAGCAACTCTCCACGAAGAACACGAACCTTTTAAAGCTTATATTTCGAGCTAGGAGCTTGTTTAACACACGAAATTTGTAACAATCTAACCTTTTGATGTGTAGAACAAGTAGAGAACAAGATTAACCAACAAATAAGCCCAAATTGTTTTTTGAGCCGTGGGGTTTTTTGTCACAATATAAGCCACGAATTTAAGCTGGTTTAGCCACACGAATCAATCACGAATCCACCCTTTGCTCTGATGCCAATTGTAGGTTCCTGATTAACACTTCATAACACGATTCAATCAAGAAACTAGAAAAGAGAAGATTGTTTTAGAGAGAGAAAGAAGAGAGAGAGTTAAGAGAGAAAAGAGAAAAGATTTTTGATAGAAATGAGATTTTTTAGAATTATGAGATAGATGAGAATAGATAGATATTTTCTTAGTTAGAAAATATCTATATATATATACCCCTACACATTTAATGTGACGTGCGGGATATTTAACTAGGACTCGGGCTCGGGTTTTGCTTGGGATTAAACCCGAAACATATACAATATTAGATTAACTATCAAGCCCGATTCTCGATATTATTCTATTACAACATTAACTAATTAAAGACCGAAGCTCCATCGTAGAGTGACCGAGCTTCCTTGTTCGACTCAATAAATTAAGGCTAACAGAAACATGTCAATTTTAGCTTAACCAAAATTTCCTTCCTATCAATTCTACTTTCACGGTTTTTCTATTGATTTTGTAAAATCCCGACAAGTAATCTTTTTCCATCTCGGTTTTAATCATAGATTTGTAAAATCCCGTGGAAGTTAATTGCATTCTCTCACACCACAATATAATCAACACTTCATAACACTTAAGATCCGATATCCATTCACAACTTCATCAAAATGTCAAATTTAAATACCAATTTGCAAACTCAATCATCGAATGCTCTTCATAATGCTATCATGGAAGCGGGTAGCAAAGATCGTCCACCAATGTTAGCACCGGGTAATTACGTTCAGTGGAAATGCATAATCAAGAGATATATTGACCCCAAATCTAACAGTGAACTCATCTACTATTGTCTCCAAAATCCACCATATACGTATCAATGAACTGAGAAGACAGTTCCAGTTGCTGAAGGTAGTTCTGAAACAACTACAGAAAGGTATATGGAGAACTATAAGAATGTTTCACAAGACATACGCGATGAACTGAATGCCAAAGCTGAAGCCGTTCAGATCATTCTCACAGGGATAGATAACGATATCTACTCCACAGTTGATGTTTGTCCGAATGCATGTGAAATGTGGAAAGCCATTGAAAGGTTGAAACAAGGTGAATCAATCAATGTTCAAGATCTTGAAACTAATTGATATTGGGAGTTTGGAAAATTCACATTACGGGATGGTGAATCACTTGAATCGTATTACTCATGGTTCTACAAGATGATGAATGAGCTTGTCAGAAATCAGTGTCATGTTACAAATCATCAAGTGAATGTCCAGTTCTTGCTTCAACTACAACCAGAATGGCAAAGGTTCATGACACTTGTTAAGCAGAGTCAAGAGCTAAAGACTATCTCCTATCACAAACTTTATGACATCCTGAAGCAACACCAAAATGAAGTCAATGAGATAAGAGTTGAAAGACTAGCACGTACTGCTAATCCACTTGCACTTGTTGCTCAACAATAACCAGTTTACCATCCTTAAAACCATCCTACTCAAAACACTCAATATTCCTCCACCAGATCAAAACAATCTACCAGAAACAGAGAAAAAGCAATTGTTACCTCTTCTGCTCCTACTTATGATCCATAACCTGCTACGGTTACTGAAAATGATGAAATGTCAAAGGAAAAAGAGATTGACAAACTCATGGCTTTAATTTCTCTCTCGTTCAAGAAAATCTACAAACCTACCAACAACAACCTTTGAACTTCATCAAACACCAGTAGAGCTAATCAATATAAGTCTCCAAGAATCAACAGAGGAACTGGGTATGATAATCAGAGGGCAGTTAATATTGCTGGGGCTAGGGAAAATGTAGGTACTCCGGTAGTGCAGAAGTCTGGGTGTTAGCCTCAATTTATTGAGTCGAACAAGGAAGTTCGGTCACTCTACGATGGAGCTTCGGTCTTTAATTAGTTAATGTTGTAATAGAATAATATCGGTAATCGGGCTCGATAGTTAATCTAATATTGTATATGTTTCGGGTTTAATCCCAAGCAAAACCCAAGCCTGGGTCCTAGTTAAATATCCCGCACGTCACATTAAATGTGTAGGGGTATATATATAGATATTTTCTTACTAAGAAAATATCTATCTCATATCTATCTCATATCTATCTAATAAATATTTTCTCTTTTCTCTCTCATTTCTCTCTCCTCTTTCTCTCTCTAAACAACTCACTCTCTTTCTCATTTCTAGTCCGATTTTGTGAACGATTCTATGAAGTGAAGTGTTACGGGATCCTACACTTAGTTTAAATCCCTTCGTAGAGATTCCTTCTGGTGAAAGTAAGGTACACATCGAGGTTCTGTCAGTGTTATGGGGAAATAGTCTACCGATTCCTAACGGCTCGCTACCGTTGTCTAGGTAGTTAAAATACCACAGGACTTGAAATTTGGCTATAATAATAATAATGTAATAAACCAGCCGAAATAAAACCACTAGACCATGGTTGGCTCGCATACCGATGTGGCAGTC